>BPLR01000862.1:0-21280 GCA_021605095.1 Caerostris extrusa | reverse complement strand
ATTATCTCTGTATGAAACTTCTTATATACTTGATATTATTCTGTATGAAACTTCTTATATACTTGATATTATTCAAAAACTCCTTTTATGTCGAAATTAAAAGGTCTGGTGCATAATCCAAAGATTAGCTAATTTGTTTATCGATGAAAATTTTCAAAAGCATCCTTTCAAGATATATGATATCTCATTCTCTAAAAGTTCACAAAGATTCATTTTGAAAGCAGCTTTTGGCAAATGCTTAATCAGAATTTGTGAAGTAAATTATCTTCATATATCATCTAGAGATATGATATAATTCCTTTCTGAACTCAAAGATTCTATTTTGAAAGCAGCTTAAGATGGGTAATACTAACATCGAAATTTTGAAATTAATATTTTTTTAGAATTCTACAGCTCAATGATACAGCAATGAATGCTAATAACTTGTTTTTTAATATTAAATTCCCAAAATCAAGCATATTGAAAAATTAATATTGCATATTGAATATTAAAGATTTACTGAAATATAACATTATTTTATACCACAAATGTAAAATGTGTCTTGAACACACTCCAAGACACTATAAAAATATAGAAATGATTCAGTGTATTTTCTTGTAAAATACAATTTTGAAATATTTTATAATGTTTATACATATAAAAATCTGTACAAAAATCAAGCATTTAAACTATGACTGAATACTTATTTATATCAACATTATATTATTATTCCTCTTAAACAATATTTTTAAAAAAATTTCATGTATGAAATCAATTTAAACGATAGCACTTTCTTTTTATATCTTCTTTCAAAATTGATTAATCATGTAGTTGTTTATAACATCCATTCATTAACTTCCCAGAAATTTATTCCTCAAAATGTGTATGTAAATAATCCGTATTAATGTATGATGGCAAAAAATTTTCACTGTAATTTTTTTTTTTTCATTAAAATTCATGTTCAAAAAAAGTTCAAAATGTGTGTCTGTGTATATTTTATGCATTTAAATAAATTGCTAGTTATAATAGATAATATAACTCGAAATCTTCCAATAGGCAGATAGTCATGGTCTACCATGGAGCTGTTGCGCCAATGGAGAAGCAATTATGTTTGCTGAACTGGTTGGATTATAATTAATTACCAAAAACAAAAGGAGCAAATAGAATATGGAATATAATAGAAATAGAATAGTTTTATAAATCATAAATTATGTTCGAACAAGTTAGAAATGTTTCAATAACTTGATTAAACTAGGTTTCTATATAACACGAAATAATCAAATAATATCGAAACACGTTTGAATGAATAATTGATTAACATTAGCATCCATTTAAATAAGAGTAATTTTCAAATTTTAGAATAGCAATTATTAGATTTTCATAATATAGATATTTCTCCCGAACTTATTTAATTTACTTTGATTCCAATAAGTGAAGTACACTGCATATTACCGTGACTTTGCATTATTGAATTTACAATGTCTCTTTTATTACATCTAGAGAATATTTTACATAATAATAAAGTAGCTAAATGTTATAAGTAGTTTGTGTAATATTTTTTTCTAAGCAATTTTCGACATGCATGTATTGAAATGCTCTTTTAATTATTTAGAAACATAAACACAAATTTAATGTTACAATTCATAAGTTAGTAACTCAACTGGCAATGTAACAGTTTATCAAAAAAATTGTATTTTTATAAAATTTTAAAATAAAGAGAGTTTATAAAATTAATTTCTTTTTAAACTCATCTTATTATAATACAAAATTGCAGATATTAAAATATTTCGTCTACATAACGACTTTTGAGTTTCTCTTTTGCAATAACTAACAAGGGCAAAATATTTATCAATACAATTCAATGCAATCAAAAATACATCCCCATTTGAAGTCCAAAAATAGCCTTGGTGCTTTGCACTGCAACACACTCCAGATAAAATGAGTTATAATCGGATTTATGCTTTCGATCGTGAAATAAGGCTTCATAATTGTCTTCCATTCATTTCCTCTGTTTGCTTTATTTGATCCAGAAGGAATAAGCCAGTAAAAAACAGTCTCTTGGTCTATTGACTTCCACACATAGTCCTTTTCTCTTTTCTTCCATGAATATTTAATTTTATGGAAAGATAATTTTGTGTACAACCTTATTCAAATACACATTAAATCCTTATCTTGTCTCAATATTTCAGCTGTCTTATTTTTGTGTGAACGGTGAATTCAAAATCAGTTACAATATAATTTTTGAAACAGTTGCAGTTTTATATATTCATCGATAAATAATTTATGTGATGGAGTTTGTTTCTGTACATTGCATTTACTTCAGCTTTTATTTTAAAAATAAAATCACAATATTTAAAATGTTGACATTATAAAAGCAGGAATATTTAATATTTGTTAGGGCTTCAGTTTATTCCATATTATAATGTATTGCCCATCTTTATGAAATTTATATGAAGACATTTATACTTCATAGAATATTTAAATGTGTTTTTTTATTCAAACATTTGCTGAAGCAAAAGAAAATATTTACTATCTTCTAACTCGATAATAATAATTTATCTTAGTGAAACTGTGAGAAATGTTTATAATATTAAAAATATTCAAATCTAATAAGGATTCATAAAATATAGGTAATTAAGTATTAAATATTGATATAGTGATGAAGTATTAAATAAAATATATTAAATAATATTTTTGCATAGTAAGAAACTGTTAATTGAAAAGTAATATACTTGAATTAGAATACGAGGATTTAAAATCAACTAAATGGAATAAAATTGGTATTTTCTATCCAATTGAAAATTATCGAAAATAAATACATTATAGAATTGAAAATTAATAAATAATTCAATCAACATGCATATTTATCGAAATGTTAATTATTTTTTTAAAAAAGAAATGAAATTGATGTTATTATCCTCAACTACCAATGTAACAGTTTTATCAAGTTTTATAGAAGTTACAATACAAACTAAAAATCAAAGCTTATAAATAAATTTGTCTTTTAAACTCATCTTATAATAATATAAAATTACTTAAATTAATATATTTCGTCAACATATCCACTTTTAAATTACTCTTTGCAAAAGCTAAAAAGGACAAATTCCTTATCCCTTCAATACAATCCCAAAATACATACTCATTTGAAGTCCAAAAATAGCCTTAAAGCACTGCAAAATACTCCAGAGAAAATGAGTTATAATCAGTTTATGCTTTCGATCGAGAAATAAGCCTTCATAATTCTTTTTCCCTTCATTTCCTCTGTTTTCTTTTTTTATCCGGAGGGAATAAGCCAATAAAACTGCCTTTACTGACTCCCACACATAGTCCTCTCTAGAATTATATCTAAAGAAAGCTATTTCTGTCCATGAATATTTAATTTTTTATGGAAGGTAATGTTGCGTACAATCTTATTCAAATACACATTAAATCCTTATCTCATCCAAATATTTCAGCTGTCTTATCTTTGTGTGATAATATATCAGTAAATTCAAAATCAGTTAAAATAGAATTTTTGAAACATAGATAAATAATTTATGTGGAAGAATTAGAAAATATATTTCTATACGTGCCATTTATTTGTGTTATTTATTTTAAAAATAATAACACGAATATTTAAAATGTTTGACGTTATGAAGGCATGAATATTTAATATTTGTTATGGTTTCATTTTATTCCATTGTAACCTACCTTATGAAATTTTCATGAAGACATTTTTATATTTCATAACATATTTGAAATGTAGTTTTTGTACAAACATTTGCTTACGTAAAAATAATACTTATTGACTTCTAACTCGATAATAATAATCTCTCTACTCAAAATTTGGGGATATTTTTATAATACTTAAAAAAAAAAGGTAACTGAGTATTAAATATAAACAATTGATGAATTATTAAATAAAATATATTAAATAATATTTGTACAGTAAGAAACTTTTAATTGAAAAGTAATATACTTGAATTAACAGAATATGACGATTTAAAATCAACTCAATGGAATAAAATTTAATATTTTGTGTCAAATTGAAAATTATCGAAAATAAATACATTACATTACCGAATTGAAAATTAATAAAATTAATCCAATAGGCATGCATATTTATCGATATGTTCATTAATTATTTAAAAAGAGAAATGAAATTGATTTTTATTATTCATAAGTTAGTACCTCAAATAGCAATGTAACAGTTTTATCAAAGTTTATAAAAGTTACAGTACAAACTAAAAATTAAAGCTTATAGATAAATTTGTCTTTTTACACTCATCTTATTATAACACAAAAATTGCAGAAATTAATATATTTCGTTCCCATATCGACTTTGGAGTTGTTCTTTGCAATAACTCACTCGAGCAAAATCCTTATCAATTCAATACAATCCAAAAATGCATCCCCATTTGAAGTCCAAAAATAGCCTTGCTGCACTGCAACTACTCAGAGAAAATGAGTTATAATCGGGATTGATGCTTTCGAACGTAAAATAAGCCTCCATAATTCTCTTTCCATTCATTTCCTCTTTTTCTTTATTTTATCCGGAGGGAATAAGCCAGTAAAAACTTTGTCTTAATGACTTCCACACATAGTCCTCCTCTAGAATTATACCTAAAGCATGCGAGTTTCGTCCATGAATATTTAATTTTATGGAAGGTAATTTTTTGTGTACAACCTTATTCAAATACACATTAAATCCATATATTTCAGTTGTCTTATTTTTGTATGATAGTATATCTGAATTAAAAATCAGTTATAATACAATTTTGAAACAGTTTCAGTTCGTATATTTATCGATAAATTATTTATGTGGATGAAAAAAGAAAATATGTTTCGATACCATTTATTTTTAAAAAAATGTATCAGATATTTAAAATGTTCTATTATAAAATCATGAATAATTAATATTTGTTATGCCTTCAGTTATGATGTATGATGTATTGCCCACATTTTTAAGAAATTTTTATGAAGACATTTGTATTCCATAGCATATTTAAAATATGTTTTTTGTTCAAACATTTGCTTAAGCAAAATAAAATACTTATTAATTTCTAACACTATAATAATAATTTCTTTAGCAAAATTTAGTGAAATTTTATAATATTTTTTAATATATTTATATCTAATAAGGAATCATAAAGTAAAAGTAACTGAGTATTAAATATTAACATAATGATAAATTATCAAATACGTAAAATATACTCGTAAATATATTAAATAATAGTTGCATAGTAAGAAACAATTTATAGATAAGTACTATATCACCATTAAAATACGACGATTAAAAATGGAATAATAATAATGGAATATATATATATATATATATATTTATATTTAATTGAAAATATCGAAAATTATAATTATCGAGTAAATTAAATATGTAATTGAAAATTAATATAAAGTAATCTATCTCCATTAGAATACGATAATATAAAATCAATTACATGGAATAAAATTTAGTACTTTGTATTCAATTGAAAATTATCTTCGTCAAATTTACAAAATATTTTTACTTTCATAACCATTAATTATGCTCTACAAGAATAAATAAATAATTTTTAATTAATTTAGCAATGATTTTTCATCAATTTTGATATAAATTTTAAATAATTTATTTTAGAATATAAAAATGTTGTTAATAATTTTAAATAAAAAGAGCGAGTAAAGAATACTTTTAAATGAACATTTAAGTAGCACTAAAAAATGCTTCGATTATAAATATTTAACAAACTTTTTATACATACTTTTAAAGTATCTCATTTTTTCAAGTAAAATTCCAAACTTTCATTATTCGATGGTTTATGAAAAAAGTATTTTATCAGAAACTAATTATTTTATTTTTTTTTTTTAAATTTGAAATATTACTTTATTCTTCAACAATAACCAGCATAAATAAAAGATTAGTGATGCCAAAGCAAGACATTTTTCACAACATTATTTTTTTTTTCCTATTTCGTCTGCGAAAATTTAAATCGCATTCCAGGCAATTATTATCGAATTGAAAATGAATAAAAAAGTAATATAAATCGACGATTTTTAAATCATTTAACATTTTTATTATTTTGTATTTTGTATTCAATTGAAAATTATTGAAAATTATAATTATCAAATAAATAAATTATCGAATTGAAAATTAATAGAAAGTATTCTATCTCCATTAGAATACGATGATTTAAAATCTACAATGAAATAAAATTTTAGAATTATCTATTCAATGGAAAATTATTTTGTCAAATTTAAAAAAATATTTTACTTTGTTAACAGTTAATTATGTTCTACAAGAATAAATAAATATTTTTAAATAAATTTTGAAAATAATTTTTCATCAATTTTGAAATAAGTTTTAAATATTTTATTTTAGAATACAAAATATTATTAATAATTTTAAAAAAAAAGAATAAAAGAATATTTTTTAACAGAACATTTTAACTAAGTAGCACTCTAAAATGCATCGATTATAAATATTTAATAAGCATTTTTATACAAACTTTTAAAGTATCTCATATTTTTAATTAAAATTGCATACTTTCATTATTCGTTGCTTTTAGAAAAAAGTATTTAATCCAAAACTAATTATTTTATTTTTTCAAATTTGAAATATTACTTTATTCTACAACAATAACCAGCATAAATAAAAAGATTAGTGATGCCAAAACCAGACTGAATTTTTCACAACTGAATATTTTTTTCCTATTATCGTCTGCGAAAAATTTAAATCGCATTTAGGCAATAAAGCTTTGCTCTTTCCCATGCCAGGCTTCCTAGTGATCTGACGTCAAACACTTTCGGGTGTGGGTAATTTTTCTTTTTAAAGAAAGTAGCAGCTGCATTTGAGATCAGGGCGTATAAAAAAAAAAAAATACCACAGAAAATATTCAGAGGATACTAAAAGAGCTATTTTGGAAATAGGGCACGTACAAGAAAATTCACTTTAAAATCTTTTGTGTTAGATGATCTAAACATTTCCAGTTCATTCCTAAGGGAAGTTTTGTGATTTAGAAAAATATACACTTCCCATTCTAAAATAACACCAGAAACATTAAATTACTGGAAACACATAGAACGTTATTTGGTTATTTTAATGAAACGTGATTTTAAATGTAAAAACTTGAATTGTATAATAGAATTTTGAGGTATTTCCATATAAAACCAAATGTAAATAAAGAAACAAATAGCATAACATATTTACAAAAAGTTTCATTATTTATATTGTTTCCTAAAATAAATAATGCTTATACAAATTGAATATTTTTAAGTAGATACAAGATTTGGGTATAAATTATTGTAAAACAACTTTTTAATCCGTAAAATTCAAAAGTTAATGAAGTGTAGCGTTGTAGGTTGGCGCAACTCTGGATTGTACAGGGTACTGTTGGGTTGAGTCTTGAGACACACTAACACACAGCTTATTTCAATACAATCATCACGCACATACAATTAGAGACATACAATATTTAACACTTTTAAAGAAGGATTCCACGAATAAGCCGAAAATAAAGATATTCAGGTACAATAGGATGCTCGAAATATACTTTCTCTCTAGGTGAGAGTCTGTAGGCTAATAAATACACACAGTAAATATATTTCCTCTCGGGGTGAGAGATTACAAACTAAACGTTTCTCAACAGAAGCGCGTGATGTGCTTCACTAAATGTCTTAGCGGCAGCGCCGGTTGCGCTGTACTTCCTCTCGGGGAATCTCGAAGCCTACTGCCAATTTCTCCTGAACGCCACAGGGGGCATTCTTGTAGTGCGTAGGAGGTGCCTGATGACCGAGTGGCTAGCGCTCTGGCTCGGTACCACAGGTATCGGGTTCGAATCCCGGCGGTGCCATGGATGTTTGTAGTGGTTCGGAATCCACTTTAAGCCGTAGGTCCCTTTATCTCCTATGACCGTAGACCGTGTCACAGAGCCCAATCAGACTTCTTCTCATCCACATCATTCCCAAACTGTAAAAGGGGCAACTCAGCTTTAAGGCACAGTGATGTGGTGTGGTGTCGTAGTAGTAGTAGTAGTAGTAGTGCGTAGGAGGAAAGGTGTAACGCAGGTCTAGGCACAGTATCTGTGGTGTGGCGTAGTAGTAGTGCATAGGAGGAAGCACTGTTCAAAAGTAATTTACTTAAAATAGCTCTTTATGGATTAATATTGATGTAATTAGTTATTTAATTAATTCAGAGTAACATTAAATAGTAGGTTTCGGTAAAAATTATTGTGCATTATAGTAATTTGATTGCAATATCATAAATATGTAACAGTGTTTGCGAATTGTTTTATATTTCAACATCTGTAAATTCCTTAATTTACAGATGTTGAAATATAAAACAATTCTTAAATTAACTTAACTTTTAATAATTTGTGTATTTATTTAATAGTTCAATTTTTAAAGACAATATATGAAACATTAAATATTACTCATTTTAGTTATGACTGCAAATTAAATGAATTAATGTTATAGAAATAAATGTAAACATTTTATAGCAAATATAAATTATAAAAATATACAAAAGGGTTTCTCACTTCTAAATTGACATGAAATTTTCTATCTCATTGTAAGATGGATAATAGTGAAATCGTGGAATATAGTGAAATAGTTAATAACATGAAATAAATTGTCAATGTCTCAGTGGCATATTATAATTGTGAGAGATGTCCAATTGTTGGTACTCATAAATAACAAACAATTAAAATATTATTATACTGATTGCTTATACTTGCATTGAAATTTAAATACATCCCTAAATTCTTTTTTTTTTTTTCAAAAGTAAGCTCCATAGCCATCGGAATTATAATTAGTATATTTTACTTAACAATTTTTAGGTATGTAAGCGATAACAAAAATAATTTGTTTTTTTGCTATCAATGATTTCACTATATTAATTATCCATTATTGCAATGAAAAAGCAAATTCCATTATATTTTTTTCTCTAATTCTAACGAAGGTACACTTAGTATATTTTACTTAAAGACATCTTAAGTATGCAATGAATGACAAAAATTTAATAATGTCGCTATGTTAATTAAATATAACTAGAATGAAGAAGAAAATTCCATTACAATGACTTTCTTCTTTTTAAATGATCGAGACCCATTGGAAACACACCTAATGTCTTTCACTTAGTGGCATATTACATTGCGATAGGTGTCCAATAGTTTGCTACTCATAAACAATCAACAATTAAATTATTAATATACTGATTACTTACTAAATATAAAATTATTAATATACTGATTACTAAATATAAAATTTAATATACTGATTACTTACTAAATATAAAAATTATTACTAAATATACTGCATTGAAATTATTAATATATGATACTTACAAATATAAAATTAAATTCCATTGAAATTAAAAATATATCATTAAATTCCCTTTTTCAAAGCTCCGTAGCCATCGAAAGTATACTTAGTATATTGTACTTAATGGCGTCTTAAATAAGTAATCAATGACAAAAAATTAATTTTTTTATCATGTTAATGATTTCTCTATATAAATTATCAATCACTACAACGAAAAAGGAAATTCCATCATTTTAAATGGACGAGACCCATTGGAATCATACCTAATGTCTTTCACTTAGTGGCATATTAGAATTGTGATAAATGTCCAATATTTGGTACTCATAAATAACCTTCAAAATGGATGAAAGGCTCAGATGATTCGGCACGTTTCCATCATCGATCTAGTGGCAGTTAACTCAAGTTTTAAAGAGTTTTCCGCACGTACTTCCAAAAATAGACTTTTAAGAAGCGACCATTAGCTCTTAAGCCTTGTAGAGTCGAAAACAGCTTTTCCGGGTAAAAACTTTTCCTATCTCATTCGTTAGGATATAATAAAACTCATGGGGAAAGCTCCATCAACTTCATTCTTTCCCATAACTAAGGGTTCTGAAAAAAAGGAATATTTCCATAAATTACCAATTTTAGAACGACAAGTGTGATATCACGACTTAGATTTCCTGCAAGTTAATATTTCCTTCCCTTTTGGAACGGTGATATCGAATCTTATTTTAAATTCTTTTTACGACTGGTATAACAACTGTAAAATGGCGAATGGTCGTCGTTAAAATATAAAACTTTTCACACCGGAGAAAATTAGAATCGTTTTTAAAAATTCATATTCCCCTTTTATTGGTTAGTAATTTGTCTAGAAAGAGTCAAAAGTGATATAATCTTAGAAATATACTTTTCACGAGAGTTCATTAAATATTTCGAAGGATAATATTATCCTTTATGAATTTTATATTATTTGCCTTGAATATATCATAACTCTTTCCTTTTTTCGTTGTTTTAGAAATTTTATAGTCATGTTTAAAATGAGAAAGGACAAGATACGTTTGTCTTAATAAATGTTTTATTACGAAACTCAGTTTCAATATATTTTATTCGAATTTAAATAGGATATTTTAAGAGTTTTACAAGCTATTTTCAGATTTCCATTTTATCAAAATTTTATTTATTAATACATTTTACGTTAAAGAAAATAACATTTTAAATTTACTAGAGTATTTTTTCACTTGGAAAATAAAATTGATTCAAAATTAAAAAAAAAAAATGTTAATTTGACCATTTTCAACAATACCAACACATTTTTAAAACAAATATTCTAGAAAATAAATGTATGTTAAAAATAAATTAAATTTATTAAATTTTTTCTATTAATTTATTATTTAATTTATATATTTTCTAATTCATTATATTTATTCTATAAATTTATTTATTAATTTTTTCTTTAAATTTTTTTCTGTACATTTTTAAATATATTTTTCTTAATAAATATTTTAAATTACTTTTATTACTAAACTTAATTTCAATATATTTATCCAAATTTAAAAGGATATTTAAGAGTTTTACAAGATATTTTATTTTTCTATTTTATCAAAATTTTATTTATTATACATATTATGCGTTAAAGAAAATCGCATTTTAAACATTCATTAGAGCCTTTCACTTGGTAAATAAAAATGTTTCAAAATACATTATTTAAAATATTGAAAATTTTTAAATTTAATACTCAATTTATAATAACAATACCAACACATTTTTAACAAATATTCCAGAAAATAAATGTATATTAAAAATAAATGAAATTTATTAATTTATTTCTATAAATTTATAAGCCCATCTTTTTAAAATTTTAAAATACATTTTCAGATTAACAAAAACAATTAAAATGCAGATTTTATTAAATACTTTAAATAATGTACATTTCAAGAACCATATAAATGTTTACAAATTTTAAACAAACGTTATTTGTATGTGAAAAACAGATAAATAATAATTCTCATTTTATTTTATATGTAATTAGTCATTTCAAAACAAAATATAGTTACATTTAATTATTCACCTTTTATAAATCAATTTACAATGTGCAAAAAATTTAAACTCATCTTTAATCTATATATGAATTATAATGAAGTATATGAAATAAAATGTTTCTGTTTAAAATTTAAAACTTAGACAGCCTTTAAATTATAAGAACTATAATTAAATAAATCAAAACAATTTAAGAAATAATTACTGGAGGTAATGAGTTTTTTAAAAATGTTCTGCTGGTTAATTTATTTTTATAAATGATTAAAATTACTTGATAAATTTCTTTAGAAATTGACCATACACTTTGTCAAATTTTGCATGTTTTAAAAATAAATAATGTTTTCTTAAAATTGTATAAAATTCTTATAACAATAGTACCGTGAAATATTTTTCAAAAATTATAAATAAAAGAATTTGAAAATTATTTAAAGATTATAAATATTTATTATATAAATTAATATAAATAATTAAATATTTTAATTATATATTTTTATTATTTAAAAATAAAACATTAATTAAAAATTTTAAATCTTAATACATAAAAATATTTAAAGTTAATTTAAATATTTAATCAGAAATTACCCTAACTTAATTATATAAATATAAATTTTTTAAAACATTAGTCCTATGAAATATTATTAAAAAAAAATATAAAAGTCATTTGAAAAATATTTAAAGATTAGAACTATTTAATACATAAATTAATATAAATATTTAAATGTTTAAATAATTATTTTTTTTTGTTATAAATAAATATTAATTAAAAAATTTTATTAAAATATTTTTCCTCTGAAAAAATTTTTATTCTTACTATTCAGAAAAATCCTTACACAAATTTTTTTTACTCCTTAATAAGTTTTTATTGTGTTTAGAAAAAATTCTGAACAAAAATGTTTGGAAAGAACGAGGAAAAGATTAAAAAAATTTAGGAAAATAATCCAATCAGTAAAACAAATAGTTTTATGAGCTCTAAAGAACAGCCCTCACCTCTTCTTTAGGGCTGTTAAATCTATAGAAGAACGCAAATTCGTAATAATCAACCCTTGAAAACATTCTTCTTCCACTAAAAAATAATGCTTTACATATCCTATCACGCGATCTACTTAACAAAAAAAGAACTAAAATACTTTACTTAAAAAAACTTGTTATTCTACTTATTTCTTCAGATAAGCAACTATTGGCGATATTTTTTTTTATTGGCGATTTTTTTTCTTATTGGCGACGTAAATTTCAGAATTTCATTTATCAAATGGAGGAATAAAGGATTTATGCATCATTATACTTCATGGAAAGAAAAGCGACTAAAAATATCTCGTTTTTATTCCAAAACTGCAATGCCGACGAAGGAAAAAGATATAAATAACATCATTAAACAAATGATTTCAGTTCCGAAATACGAAGCAAACAATTGGGTGTAGCAAAAGAGATAAAATGAAAAGTAAAGGACGATTTCAAATGCTTGGTATTAAATTATTTCGACATTTATTTTCGATTTCGAAATCAATAAGCCGGTATTTCTATAGCAACCATTTTCGATTAGTTCACCAAATTTGATGTCGGATTTTCGAATGTACCGAAATTGAATTATCTTTGTTTTTACTCTCCGAAAAGCTCTTTAAAAACGTAGATAAATGACAAATGAACACAAATGGTGTTCATATAGTCTCTGAATTGTGGAGTTAAAAACCAATTCTAAATTTCCTTTAACTTATGGAAGTAGTTACGTGAAAAACATACCATGCTTGAAATTCTATTGAGCAGAATGCCTGGTTTATTTCCCATGCATTCCTTCAAACAACATTTGTTTTATTTGAAGTGGAGCGGTATAACATTACGATGGTGGAAGAAAGAACACACAAAGAATTCCTAAACTCGGAACTTAAAAAAAAAAAAAATCTAAGTTCAACAAAAAGAACTTTACTTTGAAGATCAATACATCTTCGTGTGAATGTCATGTTTCCGGTGGTTTGTTTCTAGTGAAAACAAAGTTTTATTCATCATGTTACTGAATTCCATTTTATTTTTCTGGGACATATTATATACTAGAAACAATTGTATGTATTATTTCGATATAACAAATGATTGAATGTCTAGAACTACATATATATTGGTGTAGGAAACATCATTTATTCATACCAATTAAATAATGTAATGTATTAAACATTGTAATAAGCAAATGTATTTAAAAAGAACATAATAACCAAGATTCATTTTAGAAAAAGAATGTTTTTAGAATGTTTATGTTATTTTAAAAGGTTTGTGCTATTTTTAGAATGTTTAGGTTTTTAGAATGTTTATATATTTTAATATTTATGTTTCTTAACAGTTATCTAACAAAATGCAATTTCGACATAATAAATTATTGAATGTCTAGAACTACATATATTGGTGTGAATAAATGAAACATCATTTAATGACACCAAGTAAATAATGTAACATATTAAACATTGTAATAAGCAAAAATGTATTTAAAAAAAAAAAAACACATAATAAAAAAAATCAAAGAATCATTTTGGAACATAACAAGCAAGAATCAAAGAATCTTTTTTATAACAAGAATCATTTTAGAGCCATAAAAAACAAGAAATCAAAGAATCATTTTAGAACAATAATCATTTTAGAACATTAAACAAAAGATTGTTCAGCTATATTTTAAGTAATTTATTAGTTATCTAACAAAATACATTTTATTTTTATTCTTTCGATATAACAAATTATTGAACGTCTAGAACTACATATATTGTTGCATAAAACATCATTTATTCACACCAATTAATTAAGGTATCTTGTTAAATGTTGTAATAAACAAAATGTATTTAAAAAATAACATAATAAACAAGAATCAAAGAATCATTTTAGAAAGTGTGATCAAAAGATCGTGATCAGTTAAATTTTATATAACTCAATAGTTATTTAACAAAATGCACTTTATTTTTATTATTTAGACATAACAAATTATTGAATGTCTAGAACTATATATATTGGTGCATAAAACAACATTTAGTCAAACAAATTAAATAATGCAACGTATTAATCATTGTAATTAGCAAAATGTAAATAAAAAGAACATAATAAATAAGAATCAAAGAATTACTTGATAACATAATAAACCAAAAATCGTGCTCGATTATATTTTATGTAACTTAATAGTTTTCTAACAAAATACATATTATTTTATTTTTGTTTCTATATTTTTAACCACATATTAACTATTTATCTAATGAAATTCATATAATAAGGAAATCAAAATGTAAATTTAGCAACAAAATGACATTTGTTATTTATTTTCAATTTTTAAAGGCTTATTGATTTAATTAAAATTATATTTTATTCGAACAATGCATAATTATAAAAGGATATCTTTTTGAAAAAAAAAAAAAAAATAAAATAAAAATAATCAGTGGAGTAATAAATTTAAAATATCACTTGCTTATACTCGTAGATAGCATTTCAAATTTTCATGCAAAAACAATATTTATAAAGCTAAACAATCATTGATCATGTAATGAGAATGATAATGTAAAAATCTGTTGTTAAATTTTTATTGTGAAAATTATTATTATTTATTATTGTAAAAAACAAATAATTTATATGTGGTAAAGTATTTTTCCAGATTATGACCTACATTAATATGCAATTTGTACATTCAAATTCACGCAGAATATATGCGCCAATAAACAAAATCAACAATAATTCCAACAACATAACAATTCGATAAGAAATACTTATAATTTAATGTACTTTTTAAACTCTAATTGCATTTTCTTTAATATTAAATTAGTCTAAAATTTTAAAAATTATGAAAATTAACTTAAATGTATTAATAAAGTGTTGAAATAGAAAATGCAACTAGTTATTTAGTATTCTAATTTATTAATTTTTCTATAAAGCATAAATTGAGAAAGTGTAAGCTAAAATATGGTTTTTTAGATTGTCAGTACCTCAATTAATCAACTTACTTTTACACATAAATTAAAAAAAAAAAGTTGTATTTGATTAAAACATCAACTCATAATATTTTTAATTTTTCTTGAGATTTTTCTAGGTATTTAACGGTTAAAAATAGATACTGTTTTCAGGAAAAAATATAATTCTTCTAATTTAATATTTCTTTCTTCTTTAAAAATCTACAAATCACATATACACAATATTATATTTTGATATAAAGGAAGAAGACATAATTTATTAATTTATTTGTAAGATCTTAAATGACTGATGCATTTTAGCTTAGCTTATAGTTTCTAGATTATCGATACCTCAGTTCATCAACATACGTTTTGCACTTAAATTATAAAAATTATTTTTATTTGATTAAAATAATGGCTTATAATATTTTTAATTTTTTTTTGTGATTCTTTTTTGATATCTAGTGATTAAAAATACAGAATGTATTTAGAAAAAAATTAATTTTTCTGTGTTAATTTTTTCATCTATAAAAATCTACAAATCCACATAGCACAATTCTTATAGGAAAGAAAAATAAGAAGACAAGATCGCTAATTAATTAATCCAAGCTGTTAATCATTTAATAACTATAAAATTTTAAAACAATATTCGTAAGCAATATTTAATCAAAAATGATATACTTTAAAATGTAAGTCACCTTAGTAAAAATATATATCGATCAACAATTTCGTGTCTTTCACTATCGATTTTAATGCCAAAAATGCGAAATGTTTCTCAAAGTAACGCAGATAACGGCTTACTTAAAGGCAATGCATCACCACCGAAGCTCAAATAATAAAAGGCTCTAAAGATAAGCTCCAATACAACTCCACCATTTCCTTTCATACATTCCTTACTGATAATATGAGAAAGCTCTTTTCATGCAAATGATGGGGCAAAATACTCATTCTTTCAGCTTGCAGAAGATGCAAGGAAGGGATATGGAGGCCTTTTGATATCTCCCGCACTTTATTAAGTCGCTATTTCGGGAATAACATTCGATTCGGGAAGACAAATGCCAGGGATATTTTTCATTCAAAATGACTGCCTCAATTTGTGTCGACTTTTCTCAGAGCAGCTCATTTTATAAACCATCGAAATAAATGGATATGCTGGAGCCAGGACATTTTTGGACCTGGGAATATAAATTTCGATATTGCTGAAAGACATGCCATTTTATTTTGTCATTCACTTACGTCATTGGACAGAAAGGGAAAACATTTCCAATTTGCATACATTTGAAGATTAAAATTGGCTTAAGGTATGTTACATTCTGTGTTTATTTCTGGCTTTTTTAAAATAATTAAATATGTGTAAGGCAACAAAAAGATGTATTTACGCTTTTAAAAATTCACATATTCATTTTTTTTTAATTCTATAAACACACTGAGACTTTTTTTATGTCTTTACTGTATAACATATATTTTTATACCATGACGCATATGGAATTTCTTATTGAGGTATGTTAAAAACATTGTATACTAATCTTCTATTCCTTGACAGTGACTAGATTTTTTTACTTTCCAAACCTTACCAGAGCTATATAGTCATCCTGTCATTTGGAAAGGTTTGGTTTGATTTGTCGTTCTACGGTCATTTTGGCCACACTTTGGGCCAAATAAAAAAAAGTAAAAAGTAATTTTTCTGCATTAATATTTTTATTTGATTAAAAATTACTCTTAATATTTTAAATTTTTATTGAGATTTTTTTGTTATTTAACGGTTAGAAATATATATAATGTATTAATTAATTAATTAAATTTTTTCTTTATATTTTTCTTCTATAAAAATGTACAAATCCACATATAAACAATCCTTATATTTTTGTATAAAGGTAGAAGACAAAATTTCTAACTAATTATATCCAACCTGTATATCAGTTAGTAAACAATAACTAAAACAATTATAAATTTATTAAACAATTTTTGTAAGCAATATTTAATCAAAACTTTTATACTGTAAAAATGTAAGTCACCTTGGTAAATATATGCATCGATTAACAATTTTCTATGTTTCACTATCGATTTTATTCAAAAATGCAAAATGTTTCCCAAAGTAACGCAGATAACAGCTTATTTAAAGGCAATGCATCACTACCGAAGCTCAAATAATAAAAGGTTCTAAAGATAAGCTCCAATACAACTCCCACCATTTCCTTTCATACATTCCTTACTGATAATATGAAAGCTCTTTTCATGCAAATGATGGGGCAAAATACTCATTCTTCCAGCTTGCAGAAGATGGAAGGGAGGGAAGAGCTCCGACGGAGGCCTTTTGATATCTCCGCACTTTATTAAGTCGCAATTTCGGGAATAGCATTCGATTCGGGAAGACAAATGCCAGGGGATATTTTTCATTCAAAATGACTGCCTCAATTTGTGTCGACTTTTCTCAGAGCAGCTCATTTTATAAACCATCGAAATAAATGGATATCTGCTGGAGCCAGGACATTTTTGGACCTGGGAATATAAATTTCGATATTGCTGAAAGACATGCCGTTTTATTTTGTCATTCACTTATGTCATTGGACAGAAAGGAAAACATTTACATTTCGAGATTAAAATGATGATTTAAAGGTTTTTACGTTTGTATTTATTTCTGCCTTTTAAATAATAATTAAATATGTGCTGAGCAACAGAAAAATATATTTACGGCTTTAAAAAAACTTCACATTCTTGTTCGTTTTTAATTCCATAAAGACACTGAGTCCTTTTTACGTCTTTACGTTGTTGCATATAGTCCTTTTTTAAGTCGTTACCTTGATACTTATCCGTCGTCCTTTTTTACGTGTTTACATTGATGCATATAGTCCTTCCGGGAGGACATTATGGTTACCTGGGGGTCCCCATTTTAATTTGTCCATTAATGGGTGCATTTTTACGTCACTTATGAAAAAAGTACCCAATAAAACGACCATCAGTAAGCCTGACTGACCCAATAAAATATGGATTACATTACCATAATCATCACCGAGATGTCTCGATTCAGATAGCAGTAACTACAACAATGACGTCAGTTGATTCGAACCTTATGTCTTTTGTAGGCTTTGCTGTGCCGCAAGCTACCACTGGATCACGTGACTGATGAACTGCAAGAGAGTCAAAATGCAGTGATAATCGAGACTCCCAAATATGCTAAGCTTCAACGAATCTGGTCAAAATTCTTTTCTAGCTTGATCATCACCTTGCGTACCAAAATATTTTCCTTCTAATGTCTATATTTGGCAAAACGACCACTTAAATTTGATTTTTTTGTTCGTCGTTATCCTTTGTAAAAAAGGGCAAAACATTCAATTTATTACTTGAGACTTAAGTGTTGACACATTTAAATGTTAAAATACCGTCATAAACTTTAAAACTTTATTTATTGAATAAAAAGCATGTGCATAGTTTAATAATTATTTTTAATAGTTCATATGTGCTATATATATAATTATTATTGTAATAATATATATATATACACTCAAGAGCCGAAAACTGATATGACTGCCAGTCAATAACCATGTGGCCCATCTTTGGCGTGCAACACAGCTTCAACCCGCTAAGGCATGGATGCCACAAGTCCTTGGTAGATGGCCGGAGACAGGTGTACCAGATGTTTAAGCAACGGTCACGCAAATCCGAGATATTGCGGCAATTGGTGATCTTTGAACTCTGTGCTGCCGTTCCAGGACATCCCAAATGTGTTCTACCGGATTGAGATCCGGTGAGTAGAAAACGACCCAGGACATTAACTGGAGATTCAGCATCCTGTTTCCTGGAACCACTGCAACACAATTTTAGCCCTGTGACAAGGGGTTGTCCTGTTGGACATTCCATTTCCAGCTGGAAAAACAGAGGCCATGTAAGGGTGAACTGGTCTGGCTGATGTTCAGATACCCTGTAGCATTCATGGTCTGCTTTTACCACAACCAAGGGTCCCAGAGACGCCCAAGACAACATCCCCCAAAGCATAATACCGCTACCACCAAACCTGTGTATGACCTACTGTACATTGAAGGAGCAACTGTTCGCCTGGAGGACGGCGTATCGTGACACAGCTATCGGTGTGATGAATGACAAGCCTTGATTCTTCTGACCAGGCCACTCTCTCCCCACTGATCCATGGACCAGTCACGATGTTCCCTTGCCCAGCGCAGGCACGGTTGAGTGATGACGCTTGGTCAGCAAAGGCACACAGAGTGGGACGTTTGCAAAGTAGACCAATCTCCAACGGTGTCCGCTGAACAGTGTGCTCCGAAATACTGATTCTACCCTGGCCATGCATTGTATTGGGCTGTCCAGCTGAGCCACTGTCTGGCTCGGGTTTGCTTCACCATGCGAGACAGTCTCCGACGACCTTTTTCTTTTGATAGCGTGTGGACGTCCAACACCATGTCGTCTACTGCTGGGTTCACCGTCATTCATCCACTTTGCATAAGTACTAACAACTGTAGATCGCGAACAACCCACGAGTGGTGCAGTTTCGGATATACTTGTTCCGAGCCTTCGCGCCATTACAATCTGCCCTCTATCAAAGTCGCGTAGATCAGCAGCCTTTCCCATCACACACACAGAAATAAGTGGAAGAAAGATTCTTCAGACTCTCCAGCAGCAGTTAAATACCACTCCACCTCATCACGTGCCTTCCACGTCATCCAGGCGAGTTCATTGCAAAAATGTCAGAGGTGGTCATAATGAGCACGGCTCTTGAGTGTATATATAATTAGCAGTAATAATTCACTATGAAACCTGACATTAACTACGAAACATACAAAATTAATACAACTTTTTACATACATTCATTCACATAATACAGGACTTCCCGTTGGCCACAGCAATACGATCATAAAATGTATTTTAAATTCAGGGCTTTGGCATTGGCCAGAAAAGGAACTTTGATGATTGCTTCACTTTAATTCGATGGATAGATTGTGCTTCTTTACCAACAGTGATTAAATGATAACAATGGTGGCACTGGTGAAAGAACGACTAAAATGTTGATAATGACTGATGAATAACAAAAAATGTTGATAATGGTGATAGAATAACTAAAATGTTGATAATGGTGATTGAATGACTGAAATTTTGATATTAAACTACTGAATGATGCAATGATGACACTGACAGAAAATACATTTTTGAAAAAAGCTATTTTATGTCAACCATAAGTAAGTGCATTAAGAAATCTGAAAGTGAAAACATCGCGCAGCATTGTAACCATTTTTGAAGTTTACGATTACAGTACATCTACGTATATCGTTCATATTCAGGGCAAAGTACCGAATAATAAGCAGCCTCTTCAAAATTGCATGTCCTCGTGATTTCCAGACAGGCAGAGTTTTAACCATGGGATTTAAAAATCTCGAATGTATGTTTTCGAGAATGTTTACTAGCTGTGTCCAAAAAGCAAGACCAGTTTTCAATTTAAATTTCCCTGAATATGGTGTTTCAATTTTCTTTTCTGTGTGTGGTTGTTGGCACTATCCTTGAGCATCCGTGTGAAATTTCACATCAAATATGCATTAGTGTTTGAGTTACGCTTGGTTTTGTGAGGATGCTAAAACTGATTTCCGGCGATGTTTGAAATGTCTGCGAAATTATTGAGCAAAGAACTTGCACGTTAAATTTTGCTTTAGCGGATACGTATAGAATATTGCAGAGATGAGTTGGTGAACGTTCCTGTATCGGAAAGAGAAATGTTTAGAAGAGGTATAAACAGTTCAAAGAAGGCCAGAGAACGCGTTGAAGATGAAGAGCCCTCCTGGGCGACCACCAAACTAAAAAGACGAAGGTCACGTCCTAAACATTAATGATTTGGTGCTTGCAAACCGTCCGGAATTTACAATGAGAAACCTTGCTAATGTCCTTGCTAATGATGTTGGAATCTGCAAAATTCAATTTTTAAAAAGATGTTTTGAGCCTCAAAGCGCGTCGAAATCTTTATTGGTACCGAAAACACTGAATTCGCGCCGGATTCACAATGTCATTGATTCTCCCTGACATTTTCACCAAAAATGGAACCCATATCGTTCTACAATCCCCGTATTCACCTGATTTAGCATCATGTT
>BPLR01000861.1:0-52869 GCA_021605095.1 Caerostris extrusa | reverse complement strand
ATCCTACTCTAGAACCAATGTTATATGAAATGATCCAGCTAAGATTCCATAAAACTTCTAATTACTTGTATGCAAGTGACGAATATTTATACTTACTGTTATATCTGATCCTCTATCTCCTATTTCACGCATGGTTAAATATCAGAAAATAGGAAGACAATTTGTATCGTAAGATAAGAAATGTAATAGACAGTTTAAAAATGCTGTTCCGTTTAAGGAAATTCTTGATCGACGTTAAATGTTTCACCATCAATTTCAATCAAATTATTCTTTTTTAGAGTAAGGAACTGTTTAATAATGATATTCGAATTTATTTTCTTTCTTATTCGGTCGGTATTTTATTAAATCCTTAAATTTATGGTTCAGATTACTTAAAATATTCAAGAAGCTAATAAAGTTGTATTTATTATTTTTCTTTTAAATGTAAAAATAAATACTTGAAAAAAAAAATTTGTAAGCGTCACAAGAGATTTAAGTTCCTATTTGTTGTAACATTGTTTATTTAACTTTTCTTTTATGACTTTTTGCCTTGGGATGATGAAGCCCATAAATTTTTGTAAGAAAGTGTGGAAGCTAATGAGACCAGGAATAACAAGATAAATTATGGATTTATTCGCAAAATGAAATTGTTTTCGGAATATTTATGTATGGAGGAATGTCAATAGTATAATAGTAATAACTCTCTGAGCATTCTTTTGTAAAGCAGCTAAAATAGTGATGATTGTTGTGTCTAGCTAACTGTATGATGCAAAAAAAATCATTAATAAATACAGATATAACTTAAAGTAGAAGAAACATAAATATCTAAATATTTTAATTTATAATGATAAGTTTAAGTGGGTTTTGTTCTTTTAAATTCTGAGTTATTACATTGCGGCAGATAAATAATAATTCCTCTTCTTCTTCAATGACGCACCAACCCCATGGTGGAACCAAGGTCATCTGCCTACTGGTAGATATCGAGACAGGAGTTGTTTTCTTTATATAGGATAAGGTTGACAGTTCTACACCCAATGCTCTACCACCAACATCATTCCCAAACTGTATAGGCACTACTCGGCTCTAGGCACAGTGATGTGGTGTGGTGTAGTAGTAGCAGTCATATTAGACCGGTATGTACGGTATAAATTGGATTCCGAACCACTATAAACACCATGGCCCCCGGACTCGAACTCGGAACCTGTAATACTCAGAGGCAGAGCGTTATTTACTCGGTCATCAGGCCAACATAAATAATAATGGGACAAATAAATTGAAAAACAGTATTTATTACATTATTTTTTATTGTTATAAAATTAGTTTGTCTTACTTTGTTTTAACTTGAATTCATCCAAAAATTGCATAGAATACTGAAAAAAATATAAAACTGAAAAAAATGAAGCGATAATTTAGACAGTTGTCTTTATAACTTGCAGTTACTTAGGTCGTTGACGCCCTTTTTATTATGAATTTAAGGAGAGAATTTAACCATGTATCAATAAAACACAAAATAAATGACTTTTTTTCGTTAAATTGCTGCAAACCAAAGTATTTTTCATAGCAGAAGATTGCCACCAAAATTCACAATAATGAGGTCATTTTAGAAAAAGATTAACTGATTTAGATTCAGATATCCTGGAATAGAAGACTGATATTATTGATCACATTATCTCAACCAAATAATCATTTTCACAGGATTTGAAAAAGTACTGCTTTAAAATATTTCATTTTTCTGTGTCAACTGTTAAATAATTAATTTCTTCTTCATTGGAGCAACAGCACCAATGAGAACACCAAGCACCAAGACTGCCTGTCTACTGTCAGATTTCGAGACAGGAGAGGTTTTCTTTTACGAGGTAGTATTGTCAGCTCTACGCCCAACGCTCTACAATCATATTAGACCTTGGGGCTTGAATGACCGAGGTGTCTTGTGCTGGGTGCCACAAGTTTCGGGTTTGAGTCCAGGAGGTGCCATGAATGTTTTAGTGGTTCGGAATCCACTTTAAGTCATAGTTCCAGTCTCATATGACTGTAAGAGCGTCACAGAGCCCAGTTCGACTTCAGTTCACCCACATCCTTCCCAAACTGTATAGGGACAACTCAGCTTTAGGCACAGTGATGTGTGTGTGCGGTGTAGTAGTAGTAGTTATATTAGACCGGGACCTATGGCTTAAAGTGGATTCCGAACCGCTTCAAACATCCAGGACACTCGAGCCAGAAACCTGTTGTACCCAGCGCCTGAGCGTTAGCCATTCGGCAATCAGGGACCAAAAATTATAATGTTAGTTTATAAAATTGTTAAAAGAAGCTAGAATATTAGTATTCTTTTTAATGCCTTCTTGTATACGAATAACTTAATACTTATTTTTGCTGAAATGGTGGAGAGGCATTAATTTTGGAAATTAAAAATTTAATCTTCAATTCAATTTGCAATTTTTTTTCTGAAAAAAAAAATTGTATTATTCAGATTTTTAGTGGGAACGTCAACTTGATGAAGAAATTGTGTAGCTAAAATATGTGCTCATCTTACAATAAATACACATAATAGAGAAATAATTTAAAATAAATATCCCATTATTTCCGAATCATGCATAAACAGATCCCCCTTGCATGAGTTAATAGGGCAAATAAACGATTGCACTGACTTTTTATCGATAAAAATGAATCTTGACTTTAAAATATTTAAATAAAACGTGTTTAATTTAAACGAAATACAGATTGTTGCCCATTAATGCATTAAATCCGTTAGTTAATGTAGCCAGGTATCATTAACTAATAGCTTCCTATTAGTTAATGCAGGACATCATCCTAAATTGCCTGTTCTAAAATTGTCCTATTAGTATTCTGTTTTTTTTTGAATTTCATATAATTATAATTCCTCCAATTCTCTGAAACTGATTGATTTTTTCAGGGTTTTTCACGAGAGAATAATAATAGTGAACAAACCTGAAAGCCATCACGAGCATGTGCACAGCAGGGAGCATAATCATGAACTAGATCAAAACAATCTTGAACCAAAAGCAAGACCAGCATCATCGTCATCGATTTGTTCAAGGTTCATCTGATCATAGACCCAGCAGTTCCGTTCATCAACAAAGCCGTAAAAATGAACCATCTACTTTTCCTTCCTTACCATCTGGTACCAGTAGGGTGATTATAAAAGAACCGATATGGTTGGAGGATTTATACGATGCTCCATTTTTTGGTTTTGAACAATATAAGAAAGTATCTATAACGTTGTAAAATATTTGGAATTGATCCATATTCTATATTTGAAATAGAAGCAATTTATAGATAAAATCATTTACTTCTTAGTTATAGTACTACTTATTGAAGAATGATATTATTATTCACAGTTTGCTAAAATCGCAGAATAGGGGCCGTTAGGATTTTGGCGTCAAAAAATCTATTCGCCAAAGTGCGCCAAGTAACGGGTTACGATTGTAAGTAAGTGAACTTTGAATTACAAACATTTGAACTACAATTACAATTGAAGTGAAGTTACCACGTTTAGCGACTTATCGCCCAGTTGGCGCCATAAAAGTTGCCAAACACCAATGGCGTCTATTTTGCGATTTGGTCAAACAGTTTTATGTATTTTTCTCGAATATTTACTTATTACAAAAGACTGATAGTGATCCATTTTTAATTTTATAAATTTTTGTAATTGTTTCATACGTATTAATTGCTTTTTGTATACTTATTCTTGTTAATAAATAGCTTTTTTATAATTGTAGTTCTCTCATTTCCCTAGATATACTATTTTATCGTTACTATAGACTATCGTTACTGATCTAGAGCTTTTAAATTGAAATTTACTATCAAAGCACTTTTTCACTTATTTCCTTTGATTGATATTCATGGACCTATGAAGTTAATGATTAATTTACTCTATTTTTGATTGTTTTCGAATTCTTCACATATTTTAAATAAAAAAAGAAGTAAAATTAATAAAACGTGTACAAAGTTGATTTATGAAAATTCATATTAATACAAAAAAAAAAAAAAAAAAAAATTCACCTTAAAAATAGCTACATAAGTTTTTAATTGTTTTTAAATTTTAGAGAACGCAAGAGTTGGTATAAAAAAGAAAAGTTCACAAACTGACCGTCATCAATTTTATAGAAATTTATACTATGTGTAGGTCACAACTGGGATATTTAGTGGATAAAATACCTAATTCTTAGTAGTTTCCGAGAACACTGGTTTGCCGCTCTACTCTTAATCTTGTTCACACAAGGACTAAACAGACTGGGACCTGTTGTTTAATGGGGATTCCGAACCATTCACAAACATCCATGTCACTGCTAGGATTCGAACATGAAGACTGCGATACCAAATCTGAGAACATTGAGTTTAAAGTTCTAATTATTTTTATAAGGCTAAATATGTTGTCAACCGGCTGAGTTGTTAAAAAAGCTTGACAATCAAAAGCGTAAGTTCATTTCTATGCATCTGGTTTTTTTTTAACTTTATACCACCTCGTTCGGCTCAGTGTTCCTCGGCTGGCTCAAGTTTCTTTACATTGAGAGAAGATTCAAATTTCCATTATTTCACCAGCAACGCTAAGTGTACATTAAGACGTAGTTCTTGTAAGAACAAGTCTGAAGTTCAACTACATAATAATAGAGAGTTTTTGCATAACATTTTTATCGTCCGATATTTTTCTTCCTAGCGTGCATGCTCATAGGAAACATTGTACCTATTGCGCATGCGTATCTGTAATACTGCACTACTGAGCTATTCCTATGAGCATGCGCCCTAGGAAGAAAAATATCGGATGATAAAAATTGTTATGCAAAAATTCTCTATTATTTATTTCATGCAACGTAAAACAGTGACTTCAAAGTAGTGGCTGCAAATAAAAGCCTCAATTACAACTAACAAACTTTTACATTTTTAAAAAAATGATAGATCATCTCACGGTTGCTACACATCCAGAGTCAAGTTTATGCGGTCAGCCAAGTCTAGTGAAAGTTCAGACGAAAACGAATTTCATGGAAACAGCGCGTTACAATTTTTATTTCTTGGACTACATTTATTGTAAAAAATAATCTAGAAGAATTATATATATTATTTTTTACTGGAAACACACACATATATGCATACACATTTATGCACACACACACACATATATATATATATGCATAGTACTCATTCAATAAGATTGGCCTTTAGTATCAGGCTCCAGGTTCGAATCCTGGCGGTGGCATGGATGTTTGTTAGTGGTTCGAATCCACTTCAAACTGGTCCCGGTTTGTTTTAGCCTAAAGTGTGCATAAGATGACCGTAGAGCGACAAACCAAACCAAACCATTCAACAAGACACATAAATTTTTACTGTCATTCAGAACAAAGTATCCATAAGAATGGCAACATTTATTTATTTAATAACTTATCGATGGAGATCAGAAAGAATTAATCAAATATGGAATGTTTTATCCGAATAGTAAACTCATCAAAATTATTTTCAGAAATCTAAAACCTGCAGTGTGTTGTGGATTGGAGCACCTGGATTGTAACTGGGTATGGCTGATTGAGGCACAGGTTTGAGGACACGCAACCTTTTTTTTACACAAGCACAAACACTACACACAAACAATTAGAGACAGACAATATTTACTGCATTTAAAGACATATAATTATAGATTCGTGGAAGGATTCCACTTTCTAGGCCGAAAAACCCGACACTCAGGTTGGCGCAGGATATACTTCCCTGTAGGCCATCTAATACGCAGGGTTGTGTTGAATATATTCCTCCGGGATGAGAGACTACATGCTAAGCGTTTATCAACAGAAGCGCGTGATTGAGCTGTATTAAACGTTTTCTCATCAGCAGCGCCAGTTGCGCTGTACTTTCTCTCGGGTGAGAGTCTCGAGGCCTACTGACCATTTCTCCTGAACACCACAGGAGGCGCTTTGCTGTGCGTAGGAGGAAGCAAATTACAAAATCGCAAAAATTATAATTTGTTGGGTTTTTTAAGTATTTCATTAAGAATTAATAAAATCAACTTATTGTTACTCAAGTATTATTTTTTTTTTCCAACTCGAAAGCATTATGTAAAGAAGTCCTCATTATTTTTAAATTTTGAAATCATTAAAATTATCATTAATGTTAAATGATTATTATTATGGGGCCTGATGGCCGAGTGTCTAGAGCTCTGGCACTCGGTACCACAGATTTCGAGTTCGAGTCATGGATGTTTGCAGTGGTTCGAAATCCTCTTTAAACCGTATGTTCCGGTCTAATATGATAGTAGAGTATTGCAAGGGCATTGCTACTCCGTGTCCGTAGCTTATTCTGCAAGTTACACACGCCGCCTGGGTAATGCTAAGTGAATAACGTCGGTGCAGCCTTTATGGCATAAACAAGTAATATAAAAAAAAAATTTAAAGTCAATTCCTACTTCTTTTACTATATTTCAGAAAGGTCCTTTACAAAGAAAGTTGAAATTTTGCTTTTACATCTGGCGCCATCTATTATTACATACATGCAACTTAAATGTAAAAAAAAAAAAAACGAAAATTAATTAATTAAAATTAATTAGTGAATTAATATTTGAAAAAAACTGTATTAACATCAAGTGTCATCTACTACAAGTTCAAAAATGTATTTGAACCTGAGTGGAGGAATAAAAAGCATGTTAATTACGATTTAAAATTTGAACAAGATATATATAGGGAGAGTGTGAGCTAATAGAAGGAATTGAAAAAGATCACGGTCTAAGTATTTGCCAGCTGCATTAGAAAAATATGAATATTATTTAATTATATCATATTATAACAAACGTTTACTAATTTCTTTGATTTAATGTGAAAGTCATTTCATGCCCAGCTACGACTATCAGACACAATATCGTTAGTGATTGAAAAATAAATTATGTTAAAGATACGAAAAATCCTCAACTCAAAATCTTCAATCAAAATCTTACTTCAGGATTTCATGTCAAAATTTTCTACAGCTCTGGAAGCTTTAACAGAAAAATTAAGAAGTATGGAAATCATTTAAACGATTCGAACGTTTTTTAATCCGATAACAATAAACACGTGTGCGTTCCATTTAGTGTGTAATCCGCGTCATGTTCTCCCGCGCTAATTTTTTTCGAACACAACAAGGCGTTAGTTGCTAATATTTTGAATAACATCTCTACGGTTTCGATTCGCGGCGTAACTGATACCTCTCAAATTCAAATACTTCCTTTTTTCGTGATTATTCAAGCAGAAATGGAATAGTTATAATAACATAAAACATTATTTTTATACGTTTATAAGCTGAGAAATGATACGTTTTTACATGACAAGTAAATTGAGACTTCCTGTTTCGTTTCTGACAGTTTGGGGGATTAATAATAAACAAAGTATTTTCACTCGGTTGTTATGAGGAATAGTGTTCCATTTCAATAAAATAATTTCAATTTTATATATCAGTAATACAAAAAAAAAAAAAAAAAACTGTTGTTTAAAAGATAGTGAGGGGTTACAGTTAATCTGTAAAAGCTGTATGATTTAAAAAAAAA
The DNA here is from genome assembly GCA_021605095.1 of Caerostris extrusa. Classification (NCBI taxonomy): domain Eukaryota; kingdom Metazoa; phylum Arthropoda; class Arachnida; order Araneae; family Araneidae; genus Caerostris; species Caerostris extrusa. The sequence goes on along the minus strand of BPLR01000861.1, from coordinate 45,374 downwards.
ATAAGTTTGTTTTTGTCAATTGCCATATTAATATTATTAAATAAAAAGGAAGTTTTAAATTATTATATTAATCATCAGAATGAATATTTACTAAAGATTGTTCCAAAATAAACATGCTCAAATGATTGAATATGCTCTTTTTTAAATATTTTTTATTTCAATGGCAGATTATGAACAGTTACAGCAAAAAAGAACAACGAGAAAAAAAAGAAAAATAACATACAACAACAACAAAACATGCTGAAACAGAGTTCATTAATCTAACAAAAATGCCAAGTTCTTTCTTAAATATAATACTTATACTATTTTTTTGGATTTCTTAAGAATTCTAAAGCACATTGATAGCAAGTAATTAAAAAAATAAATAAATCAAAACCTTTACAATTATATTACATTAGATCAATTTTAATAAAATTACTGTATTGGATTAGATGCATTTTTACTGAAGTTGTATATTACATTAGGTTTTTATTTAATTAAGATTGCTTTAGATGCATTTACTAAGGCTGTTTATTGCATTAGGTTTATTTAATTAATTTTGCATATTGCATTCGATGCATTTTACTGAAGTTGTGTATTACATTAGGTTTATTTAATTAAGATTGCTTCAAGGTGCATTTTACTAAGGCTGTTTATTGCATTAGGTTTATTTAATTAATATTGCAGATTGCATTAGATGCATTTTACTAAGGCTGTTTGTTGCATTATTATTTATTTTAATTAATATTGCATATTGCATTCGATGCATTTACTGAAGTTGTATACTACATTAGGTTTATTTAATTAAGATTGCTTTAGATGCATTTTACTAAGGCTGTTTATTGCATTAGGTTTATTTAATTAATATTGCAGATTGCATTAGATGCATTTTACTAAAGTTGTATATTGCATTACATTTATTTAATTAAGATTGCCTATTGCATTAGATGCATTTTACTAGGGTTATATATTGCGTTAGATTTATTTAATTACGATTGCACATTGCATTAGATGCATTTAATTAAGATTGCACATTGCATTAGATGCATTTAATTAAGATTGCACATTGCATTGGATGCAATTTACTAAGGTTGTATAGTGCATTAGATTTATTTAATTAAGACTGCACATTGCTGTATTAGATGAATTTTACTGAAGTATATTGCATTAGGTTTATTTAATTAAGATTGCATTAAATGCATTTTACTAAGGTTGCATATTGCATTAGGTTTATTTAATTAAGATTGCTTTAGATGCATTTTACTAAGTTGTATACATACATAATTTTTATTTAATTAAGATTGTATGCATTGTATGAATTTTTACCAAGGTTGTACATTGTATTGATTTATTTAATTAAGATTGCTTTCATTACATTAGATGAATTTTATTAAGGTTTTCGTTAAGTCAAAAAAAAAATTGCACATTGCATTAGGCATTTTACTAAGGTTGTATATTGCATTAGGTGTATTTGATCAAGATTGAGTATTGCGTTGTTATGAGGAATACAGAAATGAAAAGATGGTGAATATAACTTATTCAATTAAGATTGAATATTGTATTAAATTTATTTTAATATTTTTTATTTCAATTACATACATCTTATTTTTCTATAAAAAAAATTTAAAGCGAGATTTTATAAGAAAAATGCAAATTTTTTTAAAAAAAAAAATTACACATATAATTAAATTTTCAAAATCACAAGGTAGTTAAAGCAATTCGAAAGTATGTTGTGCATTTACTAAATTGGAAAAAAATTTAATTACCTTACTTAATTAAATTAAACATTTTTATTTTTTATAATATTTTTTTTTTTAATTATAAACTTGCCGAATTCAAGGAAATACAAGGTAAAAATGACACAATGTTAAATATAAATAATGCACTATTTTTAACTGTTAAGTTGTTATTGCTAGTTAAAAATAGATCTGCTCTCTTGACCATGCACAACCGTGTTTTTGGTCGTCTTCAGATCCCAGAATAATTTTTTTTTTTTATTCGGAATCTTTTTTCTATTTTATAATAGAAATTTTAAAATGTTTTATGAAAAATGACATGGAACACTTTTACCTGCATATATTTATTCAAACTTTCTATAAATAATAATACTTTTTTTAAATTGATATAAATCTCATATTGATTTCCATATTTTTGTCTACCTCATGAAGTTTTTAACACATAAAATATGGAATATTATTATTTTAGTTTTATAACAATGTTTCACAAGGTTATAAAATCATTTATAATTCTGCAATATAATAGATTTCTAACTGTCAAAACATTTTTCTCAATAAATTTATTTCTTATTTTATCTTTTCCTGTGGCGTAACAAATAGGGTGGCAAGACTAGCACTTGCCACGGGCCCGGCCTGACCAAAGAGGCTATGAATACAGGAAAGTCCTAATATTTATTATTACAAAAAATAAATAAAATTTATTAATTCTGTATTTAATAAATTCTGCTACTAAAGTAGCAAATAAAAAAAAAATATGTATCAAGACTTTGAACGTATTCATTTGTAAGAAAAATATATCACATCAGGTAATAATAATAACATACGTATGGGTAATCCCAATGCGAAGAAATAGGGTACATCTACAAAAGAGACATCTGACATATAGAAGACATCCTGTATCAAAGAGATAATATAGAAGACTTAGTAGACATCTGGAAGACATCTACTTTATCTAGTAGACATCTACGGTATCTGATAGACATATACATTATTAGACATAGACATCTATTACATCTACAAAAAACATCTAGTAGACATCTACGGTATCTGGAAGACATCACATTATTTGGTAGACATATTACATCTGGTAGACCTCTACATTATTTGGTAGACATATTACATCTGGTAGACCTCTACATTATTTGTAGACATATTACATCTCGTAGACATCTACATTATTTGGTAGACATATTACATCTGGTAGACATCTACATTATTTGCAGATAGACATATTTCATCTGATAGACCTCCTGGTCACATTATTTGGTAGACATATTACATCTGGTAGACATATTACATCTGGTAGACATCTACATTATTTGGTAGACATATTACATCTGGTATTATTTGGTAGACATATTACATCTGGTGCCAGGCTTTGGTAGACATATTACATCTGGTATTATTTGGTGACATATTACATCTGGTAGACATCTACATTATTTGGTAGACATATTACATCTGGCAGACATATTATATCTGGTAGACATATTTATTAATTCAGACATCTATTACATCGACATACCATCTAGTAGACATCTACGGTATCTGGAAGACATCTACATTATTTGCAGACATATTACATCTGGTAGACATCTACATTATTTGGTAGACATATTACATCTGGTAGAAATCTACATTATTTGAGACATAGTTACATCTGGTAGAAATCTACATTATTTGGTGACATATTACATCTGGTAGACATCTACATTATTTGGTAGACATATTACATCTTGGTAGACATCTATTACATCTACATACCATCTAATCTAGTAGACATATTACATCTACATAACATCTAGCAGACATCTACTACATCTACATAACATCTACTGGACCTTTACTACATCTACATAACATCTGAAGATATCTATAAGATCTATAGAAGACATCTGGTAGTAAAGAAATAGTTGCGAGAAATTCCGATGCGATTTATCCGATTTCTGGTCAGTGAATAAGTACTTACAAAAATAAAAAAGTGGAATTCCCGCTGCCACCCATGCACTACTGGGACATTTTTAAATTCAGTTGTTAGGGAATTCACTAGAATCTTGAATAGGTACTTACTACAAAAATTAAAAGTGAAAACCCCTGCTGAATCGTTCGCGATTCACCATGTCACTATTATCTTACTTTTGTTTCATCGGATCCGCGATCAATTGTAAAGTTGATTAGTTGATTGTGGAAATTAGATAAGGACATGTCTAGTAATAGAAATATCTTAGTGGGAGTGAAAACGAAAAAGAAAGATGGGAGTTTGAAGAAAGAAATAAGAAGTTACCTAAAATAAGTCAATACTTTAAGAATGAAATTGAAGAAAAATTAATCGAACCGATAGTAATAGTATTGTAGTCTCCGACAACACTGATCTAGAGCCATCACAGCCTTATACCAGTGGTATTCATAATCAAAACCAAAGTGAAGAGACTGAAATTGACCTGGAAAATTACATTTTCGTCATACATTACTGGGTCTTTTAAAGTACTAAATGATCAAGCGAAACTATTTGTGATCGAAAATGGACATTGCAAAACCTAAAGGTACTTTTAGGTAATATTTTATTAAAAAGAAAAAAAAACAATAATGATACTTTTGCATTGATTGACCCCATTCAAAAAAATTGTCACGGACTACAGATAGTATAGTTACACCACTGTCTCTTTGTTAAATTTTAACTTTATTATTATAAAAGTTTGTAATGACTGATATAAATTTATATTGAAAGGAATTTCAGACATATTTTTTTTTACTTGCATTTATTAAGTAATATAATGTTGAGCATTCTGTGTTAGATATGCACAATAATTTTGTTTTCTCTAGTGAACAATTTCTCTGCACAAGATGGTGAATGTAACTAAAAATATGATTTTTGCTTTATCAGTTTTTTTTGAGAAACAATTTTTTTACGCCTTTATTTGCTACAATATTTGAGTATTTATACAGTTAAAATCTAATAATGAATTAAATATTCTTAAATTAGTACAAAAATCCTTAAACGAGCTAGCTTTTGAATATGATTTTGTAAATATTTATCGTGTTTTGTTTTATATGTTGCAGTTGCGCAGTGCTATCGTTTCAATTTTTAATAAATAGGACAGCTAAACGTTTCGAATAATATTTGAAGAAACAATTAATCTACTATGAAACAACACTGAATCAAGACCACACCCATATAAGGCTCTACACCAGGGGTGGCAAACTCACGGCTCGCCTTCAATATTTTTCCGACCCATGAGATGTATCACACTTTTACAAAATATATTTATTTTATAATGGCCAAAGTAGTGAAAACCAATATATTAAAAAAATACATTATGTGTGCATCCATATATTCAAAAATTAACTTTGATTTTAAAATAATATTCTTGGTGATATCGGACAGATATTGACTGTTTTATTTATGAATTCGCCGATTAATTAAATTACTGTACATTCTGTGAACTCATCATCTTGGAACATCTAATATAATCGGTTCCATGTTGCACTCTAAGTGACCTCAGTGACGCATTGACCCCCTCCCTAGATACGCACAATTGATTGTTGATATCAGAGAAAGCCAGACTCTTAGTTGAAGTTGTTAGAGCTTTTGGTTCAACTTACCTCGTGAATAGATTTTTTCGAAAATTAAATTGACCAAACACAAAACACGTTCAAACATAACGGAAGTTAACCTGCAACATTTATTACGATGTGCAAATACCCACATTGAGACCGATTTGAGAAAACTAAGTGAAAGAGTGGAGAAACAAATATCAAAAATATAACAAATATATATAAGAAACAAATATATATATTTTTAATATTTCATTTTTAGTGTTATATATTTTTATAAAATGCATTTAGTATTATCATTATTACATTATCTGTGTTTACATATAAGAATAATAGTAAACACAAAAATAATAACTCGTTACGTTTCAGTTTTTCACTCCAAAAAATGTCTACAGTGGGTCTACATCTAATATGGGGATATATAATTTTAGATGCGACCCGTAGAGTTAGGATGCATTTCCAAAGTGGCTCGCAAGATCAATTGAGTTGGCCACCCCTAGGGATTGCAATATCGGACCAAAGTTCAATACCGGTATTCGGTATTTTTCAGATCTTAATACCGGGATACCAGTTTTAATACCGGTAGTAGAAATTTTAGAAAAGAAAGAAAACACAGGTGTTTTTTTTTTGTTTTATTTGCCAGTTTTATTGGAGAATGTAAATATCACATTAAACACTGAAATGGCAAATCATCTAATGCTGTCATTTTACTTATAATTTCATCCGAATTATCTTTTTTTTTTTTCTCAAAATAACCTAAAATCTCTGATGGCGTGGGCTTAGAAACTGTGCTTAAGTTTGTATCTTCATCGCAATTAGATTATTTCTTCCTTAACAAATTTGCGTCATGTTTCGTTTTTAAATGTGTATGGAGTCCGCTGGTACTTCACTTTAATAACTCTTGAACTTTTTACACTGTACCACCATATTCTTTTGAGCATATAAATAATGAAACCAAAACGAAGTATTATCAACTGATTTTTTATGTTCTTTAAAGTTATTCTTATTCATTATTATGGGGTATTATTTATGAGTATACAATATAATAAATCTGAAAATATTTTGAACTCTAAAGTATGATATGCAAATACAATGTGAATAACAAATTCATCAATTTAAAAAAAATATCGAAATATTACACACTTTCTTCAAAAACTGCAACTACAGATAAGAATTTCTAGTTTTCAAATAAGAATTCACCGATAAGAATAAGAAGTATCTAGTTTTCAAAGAATAAGAAATTCACCGATAAGAATAAGAAGTTCACAGATAATAATTCTAAATTTCTAGTAAATACCGAAAAACGGTATCTAAACTTTTGAATACCGGAATTACAAAATTCTACAAATGGCTAAAAATACCGGTATTCGGTATCCTGGTATACCGGTATTGCAATCCCTAGCCACCCCTGATCTAATCTGTACTTGCTTTAAATTTTCTTTTTCAGATTTTTATGCACGTGTTTCACATTATTACAATAAAATATAATCAAACACAGCTTTATGACGATTTCAAGCCTTTATCCGCATTTTTTTTTTGTAAGGAAATATCGCATAAGACAGTCATAAATCTGACAGAAACTTTTATTTGCCTAGAAGAATTAGAGATCTATTTAAGAAGATTACAAGCGGCTTTTCTTAATAATCTCAGAATCTTCTTCAAACATAGACATTTTAAATATTTTCCTGTTAGTGAGGAAAAGGAAATCTCATTAAAACGTTAATTTCAGAAAATTATTATAATGAAATCTTTAGTGGGAATCAATTTGATTTTTAATTTTGTAGAATTTGCAGGAATTTTGCGTAGTTAAAGGAATTAACAATTTTTTTATACATACCTTTTTTATGAATAATGTTTAGTTAAACGTAAGAGGACAAAGTGTGGCACAAAGATATTAAAACTTTCTTAACTTGATATATACGAGTATTGTTTAATTAAATCATACATCACTGCACTAATCTTATTATAATGTTTATATGTTTTTCTGAGGAAGTAAAAAAAGTTATAGTTTTTTTATTAAATCAAAAACTTAATGTATAACAAAATAATTGTTCAGAAATGGAAAAGAGAGAGAGAGGAGAATGTTTTAACTATTTTTTATAATATTTATTAATTTTTTGATTCAAAAGATAAAAAATTATTTTAAAATAATTACTAAATAATAAATATTCGGAATCCACTTTAAGTCGTAGGTCCCGGTCTCATATGACTGTTGGGCGTAGGGCTGAAAACCTCTATCCCGCAAAAGTCAGCGTCTCGGTGTCAAGTCAGACTTCTACCTGCGGGGGCTCCATTCCAACGGAAGCTGCCCTTTTCCCTTCAATCATGAGCCCATACGGGCTCGTGGCTTGGTCTAGATCAGGAGTCTCCAAACTATGGCCCTCCAGTGTCACTACAAACTACGGCCCGCGACAGCGAAATAGTTTATTGTTGCTGTAATAAGCTGGATAAAAACCCAAAATGATAATAACTCGGTTTTATTGACTTACTAGGTAAAGCTTAATGACAAGCATAATACGCAGAAAATTTAACTTAAGCATAACAAAAATAATTGAAATGAATCCCACTAACATTGTAAACTAGTGACCATCCCGCGGTTATCCTCAGTAGTTATGTTTGGGTAAAGAGTATCGCATATGTATGTATATCGATGTTTGGAATGTATATATCCTGAATCAAACATATGATTTTTATCCTGAAAATACCCCAGGAAACGGAATAGTCCAGAAAATATAGATAATGGCAGAAAAATTAAAACGGTTTTGGCCCCTGGTACTTACTGGAGTAAACAGTATGGGCCTAAGGCTGAAAAGTTTGGAGACCCCTGGTCTAGATGTCTACCAAATAGAATAAGAAATAAGAGCAACAACAGCCTCTTGTTGACAATCAAAGATATCTTTGGTCATTGCCTATTACATAAAAAAAAAAAAGTGTTCCATTAAATCACAAAGCTGTTTGTAAACACATTGAACAGATCATCTTCGACATTTTCCAGAACACAATGTTAAATAGACCATAAAAAATATAAATAAAAAAAGAAAAAAACGTTTGGCAAACATGAGAGTGACATCAGCCCATTTGACTTTAATTAGAATTCAAATGAGTGAAACTTGTTTTAGATTCACGCTAGGAAAGTTTAATTAAATAACTTGCAGAATAAAAAATAAAAGATGCCCAAAGCTCGTTTACATTTGATTCAATTAAAAGTTTTAAAAATAACTGTTCCACTGGAGTACTTGGATTATAGAGCTATTCGAACAGATGGCATGCTATGCCTTGAAAGTGAAATCATCTCCATCATGAAAAAGATAGTTTGCATTTTTGATTACATTTCTTTACGAAGCCAGTGATTTGATAATTAAACGGGAAAACCTCTTTACCGGAAGTATTGAAAATTAAGTGCTTTTGAGTTGGAAACAAGTTAATAAATGATGAGCCGAATACTTTTGTGTTTATGACGGTGATGGGCACAAAAACAAGTAATATAAAAAAAAATTTAAAGTCAATTCCTACTTTTCTTCACTCTATTGCAGAAAGTCCTTATAAATAATTTGCATTCATTTTTTAAGTTTATCTGGCGCCATCTATTGATAGATATATATGCAACTTAAATCTAAAAAAAAAAAAAACTAAAATGAATTGATTAAATTTAATTACTGAATTAATATTTGCGAAAACTGTATTAACATCCAGTGTCATCCACTACAAGTTCAAAAAAATGTATGTAAACTTGAGTGGAGGAATAAAAAGTATTTAATGACGATTAGAAATTTGAACAAGATATATATAGGAGAGCGTGAGCTAATAGAAGGAATTGAAAAATTTTTCATCTTAGCCTCAAAATGGATAATACTTAAAATTGTGTTAAAAATTATAAAATTAATGAAATTGCTCTGTCTCTCTCATTAATCTTAATTAGTAACTTGGATAATCTCTTTCTAGACTTAGACTATTTTATGATAATAACCCAGTTTTTTAAAAGTTACAGCTCTAAATTGAAAATTTGAACAAGATATATATAGGGAGAGTGTGAGCTAATAGAAGGAATTGAAAAAATATTCATCTTAGCCTCAATATGGATAATACTTAAAAATTGTGTTAAAAATTATAAAATTAATGAAATTGCTCTGTCTCTCTCATTAATCTTAATTAGTAACTTGGATAATCTCTTTCTTGGACTTAGACAATTTTTATGATAATAACCCAGTTATTTAAAAAGTTACGCCTCTAAATTGAAAATTTGAACAAGATATATATAGGGAGAGTGTGAGCTAATAGAAGGAATTAAAAATTGTAGGAAGATGAGTTCTTCCATTTCTCTAGAATGGAATGGTGATCCCAACTCTCTCAAATATGTCACCATTGGAGGAAGGGCGATGTTCGTTCCAAATTATGATGGCAAAACGTAGATGCTGTAAAGCAGGCTGTTCGCTACCGAGAGCATGGATACCCCTAGCGGCGAAGAGTAGATGCATGGGCCTGTGTTACCCCTAGTGAAAAAAGTTGGTTCGTCAGTGTCGTAAAAATTAGTTAGTGAACTTAACTAGTTAGTAAAGTTTATGTCGTGCCTGATCGGCAAGAGTTAAATAGCATGGCCGCGAGTAGCTATGGCTATTCAGAGAAATGTATTAAAATGTTGGTTTCATTTTCATTGTGTGGGGTTATTTGGATAAGTGAATCCCAAATATACAGTCCATTCAGTACGTGCGACACAAGCCAATCTTGAATTTGTTATACAGGGTGTCCTTAAAGTCACTTCTTCTTCATTGGCGTAATAGCCGCATGGTAGCCCAAGGCCTTCTGCCTACTGGTAGATTCCGAAGCATGTGATGTTTAGGGCTACCCTACTCAGACGTATTAGACCGGGAACTACGGTTTAAAGTAGATTTCGAATCGCTAAAAACATCCATGGCACCGCGGGGACTCGAAGCAGAAACCTCTTAACAATTTTAAAAAATTTATAAAAGGCAAATAAAAACACAGAAAATAATTACATTTAATAATTTAATAATAAATAATAAAAATAATTTAATTAAATAATTTTTTATTTTTTTGCCATAGAAAGAAATGATATGTGGTGTATGAAGCATCCAGTATTAGGTTAAGGATATCGTCTATCAAACCCAGGTACAGAACATGTCTAATCTAAAGCAGAATATTAATGATGTAGTAGCCAACATTGCTACTGCAACAAAGCAAGAAATTTACTACCATCCTGATGTACTTCGCGCAACTAATGGTGCCCATATAGAGATGTATTAAATTAAATTCAAATTCAATGATGCAAAAACCCCTTAAGTATACAGCTCGGAATAATTAGGTGATATTATGATTTTGGGTATAAACTGAGGAAGAGGAAATGTTTTGTTAACTGACATATGATATATAGAATGTTTTAAAATTGAGAAAGGAATAAAAGGCAATGAACAAGGAATAATTAAATTTGATTGACTATGTTTGTCGGTAAACAAAAAAAAAAAAAAAAAAAAAAAAAAAAAAATGCACAATTCGTGAATATTATACTGTGGAGTTGTTACACAACTTTAAACTTTTATAAATATACATTTACTCGTATTTAAAAAGATAACACTAATCTATCTTCCCAACATACACATTAACCACTAAGAATTCCGCAACTCATATCACATATAAACCTACTCGCTCGAATGCCCTCAGAGACTTAAACAGGATGGACGAGGAAACACATGAATAAATCTAAACAATTTAAAATATAAATAACATGCATTTAATATTTACGAATTAAATAGTTATAAATACATCGTATAAATTATATTAGTACAAGTGATTTCAAACAAGCATTAATCAATATAATATAGATACACTATACTGCAATAATAATTAATAAAAAATATGAGTCCCATCTTCTCAGATATAATGCCGATGATGGTTGCCAGCCTAAACCATTCTTTAATAACCCTAACCACTGCTGACAAAGTGAGGCTTTTTCCAAAATTAAAGTTCAATATTAAATAACTTATAGTAACTCATAATTATTAGTGACTTCAATCCGGCAGCATGGGAAACATAAACCTCATGACGAATGGTGTTCAACATTGTCTAACGACATGGCTAGGAATTGCAATATCGACCAGAAGTTCAATACCGGTATTCGGTATTTTTAGATCTTAATACTGGGATACCGGTTTTAATACCGGTAGTAGAAATTCTTTTAGAAAAAAAAAGAACACACAGATGTTTTTTTTTTATTTTGCCATTTTATTAGAGAATGTAAATATTGTAAAAAACAATTAGAAATGGCAAACCATCTAATGCTGTCATTTTACTTCATCCAAATTATCTTTTTTTAAAAATAATCTAAAATCCCTGATGGCTTAGGCTTGCTTGTATCTTTCATCGCAATTAGATTCTTTCCTCTTTAACAAATTTGTAACATGTTTCCTTGCTTTTAAATGTGTATGGAATCCGCTTGTACTCCACCATTCACTTTAATAACTCTCGAACATTTTTTTATATTGTTCCCACCATATTCTTTTTCATTTAACATATAAAAAATGAAGCCAAACAGAAGTATTATATCAACTGATTTTTATGTTCTTAAAGCTATTTTATTCATTATTATGGGGTATTATTTATGAGTATATATATACAGTGGCCACAAAATTGAGTGATACACCTTAGAAACTTAGAGACTTTTGCAATTACAAATTAAATATTGCTTAAGATGATTGAATTTTTTACCTTGTATACTTTAGTCTATGCTTTACCATACTTATACTTATAAATTGTTACGTTTATTTTTTTTTTACGAAAAAATAAAAGATCTGAGACGAGAGGAAAAACAACACCACAAAAATTAGTATACACCTTATTAATTTCTTTTTAACAACAAATTAATATTTTGTTCCATAACATTTTGCTTGAGTTGCAGCTTGTAATCTTCTGAAGGCATAGATTCTACTAGTGTTTTAGTGGTTTCAACAGAAATTTAGCCCATTCTTCTCTCAGAACCTTCTGAGAACTTCCTTGCTTGTGATTTTGTGCTCATGTACAGCTTTCTCTAATTGCGACCACAAATTTTCGATGACGTTTAGGTCTGAGACTGGGCTGGAGTGTGTAATTGCTTCTTGCAATGAAGCAAGTATAACTGCATTACCTGCTGTATGCTTGGGGTTGTTGTCCTGCTGGAATATGAAGCTTGACCCGTCTCCAACTTACTGGCACTTTTTTTTCAAGTTATCATTTAAAAATCCCCAAAACATACATGTTTGCTGGCATAATACATCAATAAAAGCAAAGCTCTCCAACCTCCACCTGACATACAACCAAACGAGGACAGATCCACCTCGAACTTGACTGTCTTAATGGTGTTTTTAGGTGCCAGTGCTTTCCCAGTTTCCTCCATATTTTAAATCGTCCATTGCTTCCGTAAAGATTAAACTTAACTTTCACTCAGAAAATATTACAGTGTTCCAGAAAGAAATAGGTTTTTAAACGATGTTCTTTGAAGCAGAAAATCACTCTCATTGTCTGATTCACATACTTGATGAGTGGGTTCTCACAAAAAAAACGGCCATGAAACCCATTTTGGTGTGAATGTCGTCGAATTGCTTCAACTGAGATCTTTTTTCCCTGATTGTAGAGGAACATCGATAAAAAGCTAGTTTAGGAGGCACCAACTGTGGATCTTCTTTACTGAGTGAATGATCTTCCTCACTTAGTATTTCTTTTACGTCCTCAGGAATATTGGCCACAGATCCAGTTTTTTATACTTCTGTAGTATTTTTTGGACACAACCATGAGTTACACCAATCAGAACAGGATTTAAAGAGATTTGCTCTTTTTCGACCATTTTACAACCAATAAAAGCCTCCCTAGATTCAGTGCGTTTCATAATGAGAGCTTCATTTTTTTTATTTTTTTTAATGAGAAAAATAATATTAATGAAGCGTTGAAGTCAAATAGCACGTTATAAGCAGCAGCTACTCCTGAAACACTTTAAAGAAAATTTGAAACTAAAAAATGGTGGCATACTTACAAATATAAGAAGTGTATACTTAATTTTATGGCATGGTTTTCTATCTTTTCTTCGAATCGCTTAACTTTTTTCGTAACAAATAAATTAACTATAAATTGTGCATATAGGATGGTAAAGCAGAGTGTTGTGTATCTAGGGATGTAAAATTCTATATTTAAATCAATGTTTAATTTGTAATTGGAAGAAGTCTAAAAGTTTTAGAGGTGTATACTCAATTTTGTGGCTCACTGTTTATAACAAACTTGAAAATATTTTTTGAACTCTAGCAAGTGATAATGGGTAATACAAATGTTAATAAATAAACCTTCACCAATTTAAAACATCGAAACATGGCACACTTTATTCACAACTGTTAAAACCCTTGTTTTCCCAGAGTTAAGACCTCAGTTTTGGATAAGAATAAGAATTCTGTGTTAGACGACTTAATTTCCTAGCAACACCTGAAAGAACTATTAAACCTTTGGGAATACCGGTATTACAAAATTGTACAATGGCTCAAAATACTGGTATTATAATCCCTAGATTTGCAAAGCGCAGGCCACAACCGCAAATGGGGCCTTTTCTTAATATCCGCATTATCGATGTGCCTGACTTGATCTTTGACATTAGAGTCTCAGTGACTGGTCATCTTTCCTCTTCTAGGCCCAGTGCAGCACTCCATTACGGGGGGCATGTTCTGTTGGGATCATGTGTCTAGAGAATATGCCACTCAACTCTTTCGAAGGATTCCTTCGTCGAATAGGAATTCGTCCATTAGCTGAGCGCAATGTGGCCTGGCGTTACCATCCATGAAAATGAATTCAACCCAGCAATTGAATTCAATGAACCATCCAATAGGAATTTGTCCATTAGCTGGTGTCACCATCCATGAAAATGGATTCAACCCCGGCAATTGAATTAAATGAATTCAATTGCTGCAGCGTAAGGGACTATAATATGTTTAAAGGTTTATACCTATATTACTGAGTCGTTAGTGCACCATCCTTGGTGATATGCAGGTCTGTGCAACCAATGATATAAATACCTCCCCAAACGATCACTGCAACAGCGGCAAATCTGACGCTTTCATGCGCAAATCCAAGAGTATTCCGTGTACCAGGTCTACCTTCTTTCCAGAAGAGAATCCGCCTATTACCAGGCTACACACTAAAGCTGAACTCTTGTCCGTGAAAAACATGTTACTACCCCCCATCTGAGATGCTCCTGTGTCCAACTTCTGCAGGTAGCACGGTGGCCTGTGTCAACGAAACACAAACCATAGGTCTGCGAGTATACAAACGTACATGGTGGAGTCGATTTTGAATAATTTGTGTCGAAATTCTGGTGTCAGTAGATCTCTGATCGTGTTGCTGCTGCAAGAAAGTGGTATCCATAGCGGGTTTGTTCTGGTCATTAGTATTAAAGATTTGTGTTGTTGCGTACGCACGACCTATTTCCGATCTTTGAAAAACATTTCCAGTTTCCAAAACCGATTCCATAGTCTGGAAATGAGCCGTCGAAAAATTCCGAATTCTTCCGCTGCAGCTGATTGCGTTTGACTCGTCTCTAAACGATCGATGGCTTTCAGATTGCCAATTCAGCTGATTCATCTTGTCGAGACATCGTAGTCACTGTTACAAATCATTGAACGGGTTTCAATTGTTTTTTTATCTCATGTTGTGTTTTATGCATGTTGCTTTTCACTTCTTATATAAAACGAATAGTTTTTGTCGTCACAGACAAAATTGGCCTATTCTCAATTTCGTAAACGTTATTATTTTTCTTTTTTAACCTCTTCAATTTCAGTTGTTGATTATATGGTTATTTCATACCGAACTCACAATATCCCCCTAATTGTTTTGAGCAGTGTATATACGTCTTATTTTGTAATAATTTTCGCGTATCTGTCTTTTCATTATCTTCCTTTTTTTTTTTTAAATTTAGAAAAAGGCAACCCAAATGATTTTGCGGGCCACTTTGGAAATGCATCTTAACTCCGCGGGCTGCATATATAAGATCATATATACCCATAAAAATTTAGAACCCCTATAGATATTTTTTAGAATGAAAATTTGGAACATCATGAATTATTATTTTTGTGCTTACTATTATTCTTTCATGTAAAAGTAGGAAATATATTAATAATGATACTAAACGCACATTGTAAAGAAATATATAACACTAAAAATGAAATATAAAAAAAATATATAAATATGAACGAAATAAAAAAATGAAATCATTAAAAAATATTTATATTTTCTAATGCGATATTTGTGTCTCCACTTTTTCACTTAGCTTTTGCGATCTCATAATCATGATACCGGTCTAATATGATCATAGATCGTTTGGGGGCATTGTTACACCGCGTCCGTGGCTTATCTTCAAGTCACACGTGTCTCTGAGTAGTGAAGTGAGTAGCATAGGTGCAGCCCTTGTGGCATATTGGATCCCAGTCTAAGAATTAGCCGGTTGCATTAGGAAAAAATGCTTACATGTGAGAATAATAGTAAATACACAAATAATAACTCCTTATGCTTCAATTTTTCATTCCAAAAAATATCTATAGTGGGTCTAAATGTAATATGGGGATGTATAAGTCTCAAAGTTATGATGCATTGCCAAAGTGGTCCGCAAGATCATTTGAGTTGGCCACCCTGCTTTAGCCTATGCATTGAGTGCATTGAATGTGTTTAATTACTAGAAAGTATTTAATTACTAATTATGTGCTTAAATTTGGGCTTCCATTACTTTTGTACGTAGAGGAAAAAACGGCATCTTTAAAAAATACATGTTTGCATACTGTTTGCCATGCTTTAATAAATTTGTTCAGGATGTTCATTCTATTCTTTTTCAAATTAACTTTATAATATATATATATATATATATATATATATATAATTTGATATTTGTTATGGCTCGAGTTATGATGCGTTTCCAATGTGGCCCGGAAGATCATTTGGGTTGGCCACCCACATTTAAATAAAGGAAGTGATTTTTGATGTCTATATATATGTGAGCTTGTGTGAATGATGCCATGCAAAAATTACTGTTAATTTCGTCTTAAGACTAACTAAGCGGTTTAGGAATCTTAATTTGTTTATGTTCGAATGGGTTTTGGTATGTTCATTTGCTTTCATCCAGCCAGTGGAGCGAGCAAATTTCGATGCACAACTAATTTCGCAGATAGAGGAACCCTTCAACGAGTGGTACGGATTCATCAAAGGGAGACCCCATTTATAATGGATCTTCGCGCGGAATGTATCTTTCTTATACCCCATGAAAAAGGAGGCGTCGCCGGGGTTGTGCATTGACAGCTACAGGAAGGAAGGAAGGAAGGAAGGAAGAACTTTCGCGCCACAGAAAAAAGAGCAAGAAGAGACACGAATCATTAGATAAAAAAAAAGAAAAAAAAAAAATTAATTTCTGTAGAGGAAAATCCCTTTCCTGTGAAATTTGCTTGTGATATTTTGGTCATTTTAGACACTTTAATTGGTTGGTTGCTTCCAAGTATTTAAGCGCTTGCAGATTCGAGAGAGGCATCATTTCTTGTGGTGTGTTCTGTTATCATACATTGATTCATCAAAGGATACCCTTTTTTTCTCTGGTAAGTTTGTAAGGTGTCCCAATCCTCCATATCATTGATATAATAGCACATAATAATTTTTAAAGTTTGGAGAAATCAATGTTTTTAATGTATTCTAAAACTTTTCATCAAAGGATAATTTAAGTATAACTAAAATACAACTAAAGTATAACTAAGTATATTTAAAATAAATTGTATATATATCACAATTGAAGAATTAGAAATTACATTACCCATTAAATGGATTTGCGACATTTTCTTATTAATTTTTAAAAAAATTTTTATGATTTTGTTAAAGTAAACATGAGGCTTAAACTTTTATTCAAACAATATTTCGTAGATAGAGGTTAAAATAAAAACCTTTCATAAAATAAATTGAATAATAAAACATTTTATTCCTAAAAAATTAAAATTACGAAATTTAAAAAAAAAAAAATGTACGATGCATTTTAATTTAAAATAGGCCTGTTGGCTAGGCCCTGATGGCCGATTGCCTATCACTACTCTGGCGCTTGATGCCACTAGTTTTGGGTTCGAGCACTGACGTTGCCATAGATGTTTGTAGTGGTTCGGAATCCACTTTAAACCGTAGGTCCCAATCTAATAGTAGAGTGTCGTGAGGGTTGTGTTACTCACTTCCGTAGCATATCTTCGAGCTACACGTGTCCCCTGGGTAATGCTAAATAAGCAACAAAGGTGCAGCCCTTGCTTATGGCATATAGATAACTACCTTGTATTGCCAGCTGTATTAGAAAAAAATTTGTAATGCATTAATAAATATAAAATCCAATTAAAAAATTATGTTACTTTTATTTTAAGTCATTGATAAAATATCTAGAATATTTGAGACAAATTCAAAACTAATGTAAAAATGTGAAAAAAAAATCCCAGCAATATTATATAAAATCTTTTATTATTATATAATTGCACACGAACTGTGTTTCAATATATGTATGTATATATATATATATATACGGTGAAGACATAAGGTCACATATTACAATCAACCAATGTGGTTTCATTAGATAAATATCTAATTATTATTATATAAAATACCATGAATAGCCCTCCAAATGATTTTATATCAGTTCATTTGTTTCAACTCATATGTACACTATTACAAATTACTATCATCACTACTGCAGCTCTTTTTTTCAGTTATTCTAGATATAATATCAATCATTTAAAAAAATGCAACTTTTTTTTTTTTAAATTTGGTTTTTACATTTGTTATTTCAAAGATTTAACGACGCGTATCAATTTAAAGAGTGAATCAATATAAAACGTCCTTAAACATGATAGGGTTCATTCGTTGAATCCTTATTTACATTATATTCTTTCATTCACGTATTCAATAATACTTTGTATTCATTTACGTATTCATTAATACTTTATATTAATTCATTTATGTATTATAATTACTTATATTTGCTTTGTTTTAATGTTTTTTTTTTTACTGACAAAATTTGTTTTTCTAAAACTTTCAAATACAATTATATATATAATTAAAGTAATTAATTAAATACTCACAAATTATAGGACATATAATTAATTAAACAGTTACTTATACATTCAAATTTATATATATATATATCTGTTTCTGTAATTTTTAACTTCTCTGGTTGGAGTTTTAATTTTAAAGTTATATTTCTATAAACATTACAAAATAAAATATCTATTCATAATTATACTATTTTGATAAAACACTTAATTTCTTTATAAAAGAATAATATATAATTATTCATGATAATATTTATGAAATATTTTTTTTAAATTTTATTCATTCAATTGGTTTAATACTTTTACAAAATTAACAAATATTGCAGATGAAATCAAAATTATAAGTAAAAATATGAAATAATTATAATTATTAGAAATATTCAATAATTATTGTTTTAAAAACTTGTTTCTGTTTTTTTTAGAGTACTTTTTTAAATTTTGACAATTTTACTTTCTGAGGCTGTTACAGTTTATTAATAGGATATATTTTTTTTTAAAAAGTAACAACAAAATACTTATACACAATATGTCTTTTTTAATATGAATAATTTTTCTAATAGGATAAAAGAATTTATCGAACTGTAATCAAAGGTTTTAACTTTTAAAAGATGAATTGAAAAATTCGAAATAATAATTGGCTTCACTTTTTTGTTTAACAAAAGAAGTTAAGTTTTCTAGCCTTCTTTTCAAGATTTGGATTTATTAAATTTCCTTTTACCTCATGGAATTATCAGAAATATTAATGATGCATCAGCCTTTAATTAACTTTAGGTATTTTTGTTTCAATTTCACTTGAACTTCGTATCACAGAAAAACAATTACCTACATTCAAACCCTAGTAAATGGGCAGTCATTTTCGTGTAGGCTTTCCTTAAAAGGTAAATGTTAATTAAATTATTTAATATTTATTGAGAAAATTTTATCCATACGTAACAAGTTCATTTATTGTATCTAAATGATGATTATAGAAGTTTAATTATAACACCTAAAATTCCTAATTTGATCATGGATTTTTTATTCGCATCACGGACTTTTAAATAAAACTATTTATTTACATATTTGGCTACTATATTATTACACTTAAAGACTACATTACTAAACATACTATATATACTTACATACTAAAGACTATATTACATAATAAAATTAATATACTTAAAGACTAACATTACTATAATGAAAGAGTTACAAAAAACCAAAAGAAAAAAAAAAAAAAAAATATTTTTCTGACTTCATTTTAGCAACCATATATGCTCAATTTATCATTTTTGTTTATTAAAACAAACTGAAGTCCTATTTAATTTTTAATACCAGTGCAACATGTCATTTTCGTATATTCAATAATTATAAAACAATTGATTTTTTTGCTCATCGATATTTATGTAGAGTAAAGTGTGTTTTTAGAATGCATCTTTTCTGAATTTTTTATTAGTATTTTTAAAAGTATTTTAACAGTGATGAAAGATTGGAGAGTTTTTTGGGTGCCAAAGTATAAAAGTTATCTATGTTTTATTTTATTCGTAATGCTTGTTTTGGAAAAAGTAATTAATATTTTTTTTTTCTTGCAGGGACTACGGCAGCAAATATGAGGAGACTGACAGGATGGATAGATTTAAAACTTGTACTTTTAGTAGTATTTGCAACTGCAATCTCAGAAGTTGCAAGTGACTGTTGCCACAGCTATTATCCTGTTTACTATCCAGTCCATGTTGGTGGAGGGTAAGAATTTCATTTACTCTTCATTATCACTGTTTTATGATAAATTACGGTTGTTATAATATAGATTAAAAGTGAAAAAGATGTTATAAAATACGAAAATTTTCAGGTTTTCAGTTAATTAAAAACTTCAAACATTAACATTAATCTAAAATAGTGCTATGGTAATTTTTTTCTTGTAGGCAAAAGAAAATTGTAATTCACATGAAAACGATCACCACCACCACCATCACCATTCTCACGGACACCATCATGGACATCACCACGGACATCATCATCAACATGGACACCATCATGAACATGGCCATCACCATGGGCATCACCATGGCCACCATCATGGACATCATCATCAGCATGGACACCATCATGGGCATCACCACGGACACCATCACGGACATCATCATCACCATGGACACCACCATGGACACCATCATGGGCATCATCATGGTCATCATCATGGCCACCATCATGCTCACCACCACGGACATCACCATGGACATCATCATGGCCACCATCATGGCCACCATCATGGACATCATCATCACCATGGACACCATCATGGGCATCACCACGGACACCATCATGGACATCATCATCATCATGGACACCACCATGGACACCATCACGGTCACCATCACGGACATCATCACGCACATCATCATGGGCATCATCATGGCCACCACCATGGGCATCATCATGGCCACCACCATGGTCATCATCATGGTCATCATCATGGACATCATCATGGGCACCATCATGGACACCACCATGGGCATCATCATGGCCATCATCACGGACATCATCATGGGCACCATCATGGACACCACCATGGACATCACCACGGTCACCACCATGGACATCACCACGGTCACCACCATGGCCATCATCATGGCCATCACCATGGTCATCACCATGGCCATCATCACGGTCATCATCATGGCCATCACCACGGCCACCACCATGGTCATCATCATGGCCATCACCACGGTCATCATCATGGTCACCACCACGGTCACCATCACGGCCACCATCACGGTCATCACCATGGACACCATCATGGTCATCATCATGGCCATCACCATGGCCATCACATGGAAGGGCATGGATCTGAGGTACATCAAGTCGTACATTTTCATCAACTGTTTGGATTACAATATTAAATAACTTTTTAAGTTGTTGTTAAATTATATTTTTGTAACTGATGTATAATGTTTTAACTATGTACCGGGAAATGGTTGTAACGTTTCATGTTACACTTTTAATTCATTTAAAAATTTGGAAAATTTGTAAGAGTGGTTTTAAAAGCCGTGTTTTCAACTGGAAATATAATGATATATATTCTACATCACATTTAAGGTTTTTTAATCTTCTTTTATTAATGTAATTCCATTGTAATTACTTTTATATTTATTATTTTGCACATAGTGAGAGGGACTTTAAAGGAGGAGGAGTTTTTATTATTATTATTATACTTTTTGTCTTTCATTATTTATTTATAGCTAAAAATCGCTGTAAAAACTTTGTATAATAAAAACATTTTTGTAGATGTATGTCACAAAAACACCAACCATAAGAAATATTTCTAATGTATAAAGTTTTATGGAAATTCGATAATTTTTTACGTCTTACACACTTTTGCTCTTTTCATACTCTTACAATGTTATTGTACTATTTTTGATCTCAATAAAAAAACTGTACATAAAAATTGATGTAATGTTTATCTTTCGGTTGTAAACGTTCATTTTCACCTAGAAATATCATCAATAACGATTTTATGAACGGAATTCACATTGAAAAATTTCTTAATAAACCATGAAGAAAATTTTTTACACCTTGAAATCTGATATATTTTTTCAAAGATTTTTCAAGAGTTTTTTGAAATAACTGTAACATGCTTTAAGATCATAACGAATATATTTCCTTATTACAAAACAGGTTTCCTACATTGGTTCTAGAAATTTTAAATGTTTAAATTATGCTTTAATTAAGAAATAAGATTCGCCTTCTTCTCAAGCACGATAGCCGGTTCCCTGTCAAGGCTGTCTCAGTCAGCTTCCACCAGCCACGCACATTCTAGCACCGTTATCTATTCTGACGGTGACATTGATGTTTGTTAATGGTTCGAAATCAACGTTAAACTGTGGGTTCCGGTTTAATCAACCTCAAGTGTGCAAATAATGACCGTAGAGCTACAAACCAAATAGACACTAGCATCTATAATGAGATCTGTCCGATTTTTCTGACTGAAATTTCTAAAGTTGGGAATTTGTTTTTTACTGTTGTTAATTCTATGCCCTACCCCCTGGTTTTCGCTCGATAATCATGACAAATGAGGGGTAATTAGACCAGGACCTACGGTTCAACATGGATTCCGAACCACTACAAACATCCATAGCACCGCTGGGACTCAATATCGACAGCGTTAATCACTCAGCCATCAGGCCCTAAGAAATGATTACCTATCGTATATCATATATTTACTATTGACAGTTACACTCATGTCCATAAATTAAGAATAATGAAGTTCAGGCAAAGAAAGAGACAGAAGCAAAATAAATTTGACTTATTTGTAAAGTCTATTTATTAAACAAAAGGTAAAGAGCAAAAAAGATGCTATATGTTTGACATAATTAATAAAGACTGCGATTTTTACTCCCTGGAGCAAATTTCAAAAAAGAACCTATTTACAAAAAACAGTATAACATGGTTAGTATGATGGTTAATATGGAGTATGTCTCCCGGACGATGCAATACAGGCCTTACAACGCCTAGGCATGCTGAGTATCAAATTATCAATCTGATCTTGGGGAATATTACAGCACTCATCAAGCAATGCCCTCCGAAGTTCCGGTTGACAGGTGGGAGGAGGTTGACGGGCTGCAATTCGTCGGCCAAGCATATCCCACACATGCTCTATTGGATTCAAGTCCGGTGAGTATGCTGGCCATTCCATACGGGTGATATCCTCCAATTGAAGGCATTCGTCTACAATATTTGCACGGTGAGGACGGGCGTTGTCCTCCATAAACAGAAATTCAGCACCCATGGCGCCCCGAAACAAACGTACATGTTGTTCCAGAATGACATCCCGATAGATGTGGCCTGTCATCGTTACACTCTGAAAATGCAGGTCAGTTCTGGAACCAAGAATAATTCCTCCCCAAACGAGGCATCCTGCACCACCGTAACGGTGTCTTTCAATGGTGTTCTCTTGGTGGTAACGGGTACCTGGCGCTCTCTATATGAAAGTCCGGCGAGAATCAGACTGCAAACTAAACCTGGACTCGTCGGAAAACATCACACCTAACCACTGTTGCGGTGTCCACAATGCATGCTCTCTACTCCAGGTTAATCGCAGGCGACAGTGAGTTGCGGTAAGTGGAACACATCTGACAGGCCTACGAGCATATAGACCAATGTGCCCTAAGCGTCTGTACACGGTCTGCCTTGAAACTGTCGTACCGGTAGCTGAAGAGAGCTGACGAGACAGGTCTGATGCTGTGCTCCGTCTGTTTCTTTTGGCAGTAACTGTTAAATACCGATCCTCATTCGGCGTTGTAACTCGGGGGCGACCTGTGCTGTGACATCTACTCACATTACCATCATCTTGGAATCGTTGCCAAAGCCTGGAGATGACACTCTGGGCGATTCCAAGTTCCTCGGATACTTCTAGCTGGGTACGTCCACATTCCAGTCGTCCGATAATTCTACCACGTAAAAAATCATCCAAATGCTTCCTTGTGCCATAACTATGAGGTTATTGCACTGAAAGGCTTTTAAAGCGCTTGTGAACAATTTTACTTCTTTGCCACCATTCCTTATATACCCCTTTCTTACACTCTCGTCATTGTGACGTACTATCCTCGCCATCTGATGGTTTCCTGTAATTTGCATATTCTTCTTCAAGATGTGTGTGATAATTCTACAGGTGAAATTTTTATTTTAGAGTTCAATTTCTGTGTGATTCTGAATTATCCTTAATTTATGTACATGAGTGTAATAGCCAATAATTTATCCTATCAATTATATGACAATAATTCCGCCTTATTTAATCATACGTATCATGATTGTATAGAATCAACAAAACTTCCGTAATCAACTTCATGTTCACTGTAACCTTTGATCTCTAGTCGTCGTCAAATCTTCAGTTTGCAAGCGACCTGATGGTCGATTGGCTATCGCTTCTGGAATTTGGTACCGCAGGCTTCAGGTTCGGTGGCATGGATGTTTGTGAGTGGTTCGGAATCCACGTTGAACTGTAGGCTCAAGGGCTAATTAGCCTAATGTATGCACAAAATGACCATAGAGAGACAAACCAAGCCCCAGTTTGAAAGGTACATCCAAAAGAGAGATCCCGAAGAACTCATTAAACACTTTGGGCAGCGTAGGTATGGTTTAGAGACTTCAATGTCCCCAAATTACATATCGCCTATTGGAAAACAAAGAAAAATCGCGATCGAAAAAAATGGTCGATTTTCTGAAGATCGTGTGATTTTTTCCCCTTAAAAACGCACGTGAAATATCTGAAGTGCGATACGAAGAAGTGTGAATTTCTATATTAAACTTCTTTAAAATTTTACAACACTCCTACTGAATTCTGAATTAGAAAATTTATTTTTTTATTTTACAACTGCCGAACATTGGTGCCTAATCCGTTAGTTCACGGGCTCTCCTGTACTTTTTGCCCATGTCCTCATGCCGTGAAAGTGCATTACAATTATTTAAATGTACAAAAGTCAGATGTCGACTAGAGTCACGCAAAACACAGTTTGGAGAATCCACCACTCCAGTTCTATAAAGGTGGCCACATCAACATTCATGACCAGTCAAACGTCTAAATAGAATCACCGCTGTCTTTCTTGGGAAAACTGGGAATAGTTCTCTCTTCCCCCGAAATCTCCATCTCTTATCTATAGTGCGTTGAATCGTATCTTATCTAGGAATTTTCTTAATTTAAGAAGTTAACAAACAACTCAGTCGTATGAAATGAAAATATGAAAGAGTTCATATTGTTAAATAAATGGAGATACCGTTTCTACCAAATTCAATGTAATGGTGGTTTAAACTGTATGTATTTGCTAATTACGACTTGATTTCATAAATGAGCAGTCAAATATTTTTATTTTAAATAATAATATAAACTTGTTTTTTAAAGTGAAAGAAAATGAATAGCACATTTTAACATTTTGGGGAATATTTATATATTTTAGAAAATAGAAAATCCTTAAAAATTGGGTTCTGAAAACAGTTTCGATGTTAATTTAGAGAAAATAATTTCTGGGTAAATTTAATGGATTCGAAATTATTCACAACATAGAAATTAATCATTTTAAAAGTTGGTAAGAAAACCCACCATTTCTTCATAAGTAAATTAAAAAAAAAACAATATTTATACGCGACTATTGTGGCTAATCCTCAGCATCCTGCAGTGCGGGACGGACGTCTCATGAGCAACCTACTCATTGATCTACTCAGGGGAAGAGGGCAGCATATGTTGTGATGAAGCACCCATAGCTTGGCTCCGTGACGCTGTTACAGTCACATGAGACCGGGACCTATTGCTTATAGTGGATTCCGAGCTACTACAAACATCCATGGCACCGTCAGGCTCGGCACCGAGGCTGGCACAGAGCGCCAGAGCGCTAGACACTCGGCCATTCAGGCCCTCAATGTTTTCGTACAATACTCTAACCTAAACATAAACAAGTAATATAAAAAAAAAAATGTAAAGTCAATTCCTACTTTTTATTCACTCTATTGCAGAAAGTCCTTTATAAATAATTTTCATTCATTTTTTAAGTTCATATGGCGCCATCTATAGGTAGATATATGCAACTTAAATCTAAAAAAAAAATAAAATAATTCACTAAATTTAATTACTGAATTAATATTTAAAAAAACTGCATTAACATCCAGTGTCACCCACTACAGGTTCAAAAGAAAATGTATTTGAACTTGAGTGGATGAATAAAAAGTATTTTATGAACGATTGAAAATTTGAACAAGAAATATATATAGGGAGAGTGTGAGCTAATAGAAGGAATTGAAAAAGAAAAAAAAAAAGGCTCTTTTTTGAGGGGGGGGAAACCGAGTCTGCTCGTAAATTTAGATTATAAAAAGAATTTTAAGGGAAGTTTCAAATTATTTTGCCAATGAAGTTATTACGGTTATCACCGATTCCTATTTACTCTACGCTCACTGAATTATTTAAAAAATCTTTCACTTCACGAATTTCTTCCGTGATATATTTCTACACTTGTAAACATTTTATGCTAATGGTTTTGGTAGCGTGAATTATGTGCAGCTTAATATAAGACCATTAAAAAAATTTCCAAGGATTGCACGAAACATAACGCTTTATTTAGTCATAACAATTCTATAATGTAACATAATGTAGAAACGTAAAAACCACTTAAGCCTTTAGCAATGTAAGCTAAATTTTTAATGTATTGAAACATTGTAGAAGAAAGATTTGAAAATCGCATTTGGATTTGAAAGAGAAATGGTTAAGTTAAATTAACATACATACACAAAGGAAAAGAAATTATATTTACGCACACGAAAACACAAAGTATAAAGTTCTGATAAAACATCTCTGTTGTGATGGAGCACCTGTAGGTAGAAGTCTGACTGGCTCTATGGGGTGACTTTTTATCCGGTAGGGTTGTCAGACCTATCACCCAACGCTCAACAGCCATTATTAGACCGGGACCTACGGCTTAAAGTGGATTCGAAGCACAACAAACATCCATTACACATACTGGACTCGAGCTCAGAAACCTGTGGCAACGAGTGCCAGTCACTCAGGCCAGGCCATCAGACCCTTTAAGAAAACATAATTAAAATTATGTTGAGAAAATTCTCAAAACTCAGGTATAATGTGAATCAAAAGATTCATTTTTTACAATCGCACCTTAATTTTTTGCCTGAAATCATGGATTAATGAGTGAATAACGGTGAACGTTTTCACCAATAAATTATAACAGAAAGCCGATCCTAAGGTCGTTGGAATGTAAAAGTGATGGGAGATTATTGATGATTCTCTCACACGAGAAACTCCGGAAATATCTCTTAAGAGAAAGAGCTTCACCCTATCTTTTACTGACAAAAGGTTAAAAAAAGAATTACAAATCTTTGAATTACTGCAGGGAAGGAAAACTTCATTAAAGATCATTGATCAATATTATTAATAGCATTTGCCAATATCATTAATATCACTTGATAAATAATAGCATTTGCCAATATCATTAATATCACTTGATAAATAATAGCATTTGCCAATATCATTAATATCACTTGATAAATAATAGCATTTGCCAATATCATTAATATCACTTGATAAATAATATCATTTGCCCAATTTTCAATATCATAACGTTGAGAAAAAAAAAAAAAACGGAATCGCAAGAACATTAGTATTTTCGTTTAGTAAGCACTTTTCAATTACGTCTGTTGACTTTCCGCAAACATAGAAGGTAGATTTAATCCTTAAACAACATCTGCGTCAGGTAATTCCGAATCGAGTTCGATACTTAGTGTGTGTTGATGCGAAACGGATATACAAACTGGCTGTCGACAATGCGCATGTGCGACATTGGTAGAAAACTTGGATCAGCGACGCAATTTTTTTAAAAAACTAACTATGTTTGGTTCTCTTCGTAGTCAATACTCAATCTTTTTCTAAGTCAATACTTTTGGGTACCTTTAATCTGGACATCTTGTACTTTAGAAACATCATAAATGAGCAAACAAGACATACTGGGACTTATTAAAAAATTCTAAAAGAGTCAAGAAGGAAAGGATACTGTCCAGGAACTTCATCTGTTTCTTATTTTTAATAGAAGATCTGCCCTTTCGTTTCCATCCATTCTAACATGTGATAGAATCCACTGGAAAATGATGTGTTTACCATTTTTACTAAGGAACTTGATATCTTGTTTTATTTAGGTTTTTATTGTGATATTTGCCTCTAGAATTAACCAGAAGATCAACATCCCTCTCTACACAAATCTTTTTAATTCCTTGAAATTTAGCTCCATACAGGCCACCAACATTCCACTGCAGTATATTCAAGTTAAAGTTCGGGTGACTCAGTAATTTTTTCGGGTCATCATAGCATCTAGTCGTTACTCATTTAGCACCACCCAGGAGACACGTGTGACTTAAGATTGTCAAGGACACGAGTATTACCTGCTTATTTATATATAGTTTTATTCAAAATGAAATCTGATTAAAATGTACAAATTACATCTAGATTAGTAAGGGAAGTTATAGATAGACATTAGAAAACCTATAGAAAAGCTATAGAAAAGACATGCAAATGAGCATCGGGAGAATATTTTTTCTTATCAAAGGTTTTATATGGATTTAAAAGCTTTAGAACCACATTTAATTTTAACAAATTGCTGAGAAAGCAAGAAAGCAGCAAATGGGTGGTTTTGGGGTGTGATCTATCATAAACATTATTTTCTATTTATATTATGCCCTTTTTATCCATTAAAAGCCGTTTGTCGAGTAATGAAAGGAAGACATCGCTTCCGAGATGACTTTTAGGGGTAACTGTCTTTCGTTTTCCAAGCTGCCTGTCCATCGATGAAAAATATTAATACACGCTGTCACAAACGTCATGCCTCCTAGATTCTGGAGCAAGATATATTAATTCATTAAGGAAAATTTTTCAAACATAAAGGATAAAGAACAAATACTCATCTGCTGAATTCTATGTAATAGATTTTTTTGTTGTCGTCGTATTCCCTAAAAAAGTACAAGGGAATCAAATATCGTGGTGCTCCCGAATAATATTGGCTATGTTGATTCGGATGTATGATGTGAGTATAATTCCTCTTCCGATGGATGATCCTGACAATGCATGGCGGCTGCAACAGCTGGGCAATCAAAGACATGATGAGGAGTAAACGCGACATCGGGATAGTTACTACATTTTTGGTATTTCTTTACTCCAACAGCAGAAATGTTCATATTTTTGGGATGCTTCATCCTTAATCTTGTGAGAGTAGTAGCTGATTTAGTTCTGTAATTGGGTATTTAGTATTAATATTAGACGTAATTATAAATTTAGATTTTGCCAAGATATTGCAAGGGAAGTAGGAATGGCAGTCTCATCCAGACTTTTGACATTCTTCTCCAAAGAATATGCAATTTCATTAAATTCCAAATCTACGTGAGCAGGGATCCATTGCAGGATACACATTCTGTGAAAAGCTGTAGATTTGTTTTAAAACAGATATAATGTTCAAGATCATACTTGAAAACCTTTATTAAAAGCCCCTAAGGCAGACCCCTGAGTCTGAAGATAGTAAATCCGTTCAATTGTTGTGATGGAGGTAGATGCAATAGGATAATTCAACAAATTGCTGAGAAAGCTAGAAAGCAGCAAATGGGTGGTTTTGGCGTGTGATTTATCATAAACATAATTTTCTATTTATACAATATTTGATTATAAAATATTGAAAATAAAATAAATGGAGTTTGTTTTTATCTATAAAAGGTGAAAATCACAAAACAATATGATAGAAATTCAAGGAAATAACTATATATCTTATATAATGATTGCCATCTATGTCACTTAAGTCAAAATTACGTTTTCTATTTCAATCAATAAAAATTAAATTGTTTCCTTTTTAAATCAGCATATCATAAATATTAATGCCGTTTAATAAACGATAAGCAGTGAAGTGTTTAAGTTTATATAAATATAAATTTCTATGTATCACTTCCTTAAAGATTTGGTAAAGAAATTCTTATTTTAATTTTGTATGCTTTGCAAACAAATAAAAATACTAATGGAATGTTTAATCTAGGTGCTGATAAAATTGATTTTTTATTAACTGAACTAAACATAAAAAAAACATTTTGCTGCGAATCAACGATGCATATCCAGTAACAAATGACAGTTTTAGGAGAAAATAATTTGTACAAAATAGTTTCATTTCCGAAACAATAAAAAAAAAAATTCTTTTCTCATTATTTATTGTTTAAAGATATAAGATAAGAAAATTGGAATGCGAAAGTATGCAAGAAAAATATGTATAGCTAAAAATCTAATTCCTTAGTTTAAAAGCTTAGAATTTAGATAAATTAAATCTAAGGAATTTACGAAGAAAATTAAAAAAAGTAATTAAAAGTGTCTTGCTAGATTTAAAAGAAAGATCTAAACTGTAAAGATTAAATAAATGTTTTTATTTTATCTTTAAGCTTAAATCATTAAAAAATTTAACAGATATGCCTTCTTCTTCATTGCCTATTAGAAGATTTCGAAACAGGAAAAGTTTTCTTTTTACGGGGTAGGATTATCAGCCCTACACCCAACACTCTATAGTCATATTAGACAGAGACCTACGGTTTAAAAAAGGATACCGAGCCAGAAGCTTCGAACCCGAAACTCGTATCACCGAGCGCCAATAACAGATATGCCTATCTAAATAAAATATTTTTTCATTTTTAACTTAAGTAAATATTTTTTAGAAAAAAGTGCAAATTTTCATTTGATAAATTGTACAAAAAAATTAATTTAACAACTATTTAAAAGTATAAAAAAAATTTTAAAAGGGGGGGATATAGCTAGGCACCAGATAAATGAATAGTGAATTAAGAGAAAAATAAGGACGCTGACTGTTATAGTTTTTAAGTTATAGTGGTATATAAATACAAACATATAGTCAGACCACCGATTGTATAGAAAGGTAAACATCCTGTTTAAAACCAGAAAAAGAGAAATCAATAATTTGTTAGGGGGTGCTAGTCATATATACACTGCGTAAAGTAATTTTGAAAGAAAAAAAGTTTAACAGTTTTTGTAGAATTTTTTCATCTTTTGATATTATGTTAAAAATTTGAATCATTTAAATTTTTAATAATTTTTATTGTAATTTAAACTTTTTCATTATAACTATATCCCCTACAACGAATCTATCCGAATCTATTTGAATTTATCCGACTCATCCTATTTTATACATATAGATTTATTGTAACGTTGTTATGTAATATAGAATACGAAATAGAATATAGAATAGAACTAGATAATATAGAACACGAAACAAATTTTAATGTCTAAAAACTTTTATATTTAAATTCTTCTTCTTCAATGGCGCAACAGCTCCATTGTGGACCAAGGCCAGCTGCCTACTGGCAGATTCCGAAAAGTGAAATGTTTTCTTTTTACCGGGTAGGGTTGTCAGCCCTACTCCCAACAGTTATATTAGAGCGAGACCTACGGTTTAAAGTGGATTCCAAACGACTACAAACATCCACGGTATCGACGGGACTGGAACCCGAAACCTGTGGCACCGATCACCAGAGCGCTAATTACTTGGTATATTTAAATGAACATCTGTTATTTCTATTTAAATAACTCTTTTTCTTAGGGATAAGTAAACCTTCTGTAACAAATATTTGGGGGAATCCCTTCTTTGTTAGATATTTCAATGAATTTTTTCGTCAGTTTAATATACAAACGCATAAAACAGTTCATTTATTAATAATAATAATCGCCAATGATATAAATATTATTTTGTAAGTTATATTCCAATTACAAGATTATGTAAAATAGTTAAGAATATTTTATCGATTAATTTTATTAATATTATTATAATTAACTTCCAAAATGCATTCTGAATCGATGTAAAATATACGTAATATCTCTACCAAGTCTATTCCTTTTTTAAAGCAGTGACTACAGTGTATACCATCAGCGAGAATCGAATTAGAGTGGACTCCATGCTAATTAAGGCTACCGGCTTTTCATTGTGCCAGGATAGTTTTTTTTTTACATTAGTGTACCACGGGTTCCATGAATGCATAAGAATGATGATAGTGTACCACGGGTTCCATGAATGCATAAGAATGATGATAGTGTACCACGGGTTCCATGAATGCATAAGAATGATGATAGTGTACCACGGGTTCCATGAATGCATAAGAATGATGATAGTGTACCACGGGTTCCATGAATGCATAAGAATGATGATAGTGTACCACGGGTTCCATGAATGCATAAGAATGATGATAGTGTACCACGGGTTCCATGAATGCATAAGAATGATGATAGTGTACCACGGGTTCCATGAATGCATGACATGAATAATCCATCGTCGGTTGAAGATGAGGAAGATGTTCTGTTGTTGTTGTCTTATCCCTCATGAAAGGAGGAAAGTGAAGATAGCTACTGTGGTGATGGTGCCCCTCGTAGGTAGAATTCTGACTTGGCTCCATGTCGCTGAAGAAGGATGACAGTGCCTTCCGGAAGGATATTAAGAGGGAACTACCCCGCATTTGAGTATCGTATTGGGAAAAACACCCAACATGAACAACAACTCCTGAACATCCCAAACGCCATCCAGTTTAATCGTTTTTTGAAACAGTATCTACAGCAATGCCGCCAGCGGATGGAACCTCACCCCTAACGTGTGATGTCAGCTGATGGAACCCCTCACCCCTAACGGGTGATGTCAGCTGATGGAACCTTCCTTACCCTTAACGGGTGATGTCAGCTGATGGAACCTCACCCCTAACGGGTGATGCCAGCTGATGGAACCTCACCCCTAACGGGTGATGCCAGCGGATGGAACCTCACCCCTAACGGGTGATGCCAGCGGATGGAAACCGCACCCCGTTGCCACTAAGCCATGAATCAGGCAGGGGGTGACCTTCTGGGAAGATTTAGGAGACCCATATTTGCGTATAGTACAGGGGAAAAAAAAATTGAGAAATTCCCATCAAGATTCTAATTCTGTATGCTAACTTACTTTCCTACTGTACCGCGAGTTAATAATATATTCCCGAGTTTGTATGGGAGTGCTACTATAAAAGTTAAACTACAGAAACTTCAAATCTCATTAAAATGAATCACGTTTATTTACTTATTCTAGCGGATTGAAAAAACGCATGCAAATCTGTAAAGATCTTGAAGCGATTTTCTGTGGAATCGCATGATCTTTTATCTGAGCTTACTCCATTGACATCTTTTAGCAAAAACCACTTTCTCTATCACCTGGAGACAGGGGTATGCGAAAAATTAATGAAGCGTGGACAATTGCCATCAGTCTCCCTATATCCCGCTAGGAAAACCAAATCCCTTCTAATTACTCAAGGAAAACGGAAGTTATCCCTAAAGGCGGTATCCGCTTTATAAAGTGCACGGAAAGCCACCCTTTCAGCTCACAACCGATAGCAACACATTATCCGATAGGTAAGTGAAAGTTCCTTTCTTGGATTACCTTGTTCTCTGAGGGATATTTGTTCCTAACATTTACCGAGCGCAAAACACTTTGGATATTTGCCGCGGTGTGTCCTTGGAGTACGAATTATGCGAGAATCACCAAGCTGTTTTGGAGAGTGCAAAAGGAACTCTCTGTTTCTGATTCAGTGAAGCTTTGATATGGAAGCCCTGTTTGGTTCGATGGGAATTCCTCAACGTTATGTTCTTTTTGTTCCTCAATGTTATGTTATGTTCACTATATTAAGAAGAGACTTTTTTGGTATAAAAATTCAAGATTTAATCCAATATTTATTGAATTGCTTTAAACAATTTAAAAAGGAATATGTGGGGATAAAATGGTATCATTTTTACTTTTACTTATAAATATTTGGATGTAGAATTGGCTAAATATTTCATGTTTTAAAGGTTTAGACTCATTATGGGCCTAAACCTTCAAACAAATCAACTTTCTCTAAAAATTTGATAAATTTTAGAAATATTCTTGGAATATAATTATATACGGAATGATATTCTCTTATAACTTGAAATATTCTTTTTATAAAACTTTAGACATGTTCTTTATATAATATCAACAAGATATAGTGATCGGTGTAAATTCTTCTAACTTCAAGAGTTAAAGTTCTCCACTTTTCGCATTAATTTGGAATTTAGAAGTCTTTGCTACTCTAAAAAGTATTAAAATTTCAATTCTATTGTAATATGTATCACTTTTTTAAAAATGTATTTAATTTACTAGTTTAATTATACAGTTATGTAATAAATAAACAACCGAGATATTGATATATTATATTAGATTGGTTGCTTTTTTAAATTAGTCATATAATTACTGGGGAAACCAATGAGAAAAGGATAACTTTCTTTAAAAGTATATTAATAGTCCATTTATAAATATCTAATGAATTAAACTTAATTTAGGTTCTTCAGCAAAATATATCTCAAAAATTTTGGAAATATTTTTTAAAATTATTGCTGTATAAATGATATTCTTTACAAAACTTTATTCTTTATAAAATTTTGAAATATTTAAATATAAAATCCCAACAAGATTTAGTGATCGGTGTAAACTCTCCTTCCAAAAGGTTTAAAAGACACTCAGTTTTTGGATAAATTGGAATTTAGTCCAAAAAGCTTTTGCTACTTCATCCTTCAATTTTTAATTTTAATTTACTGTAATTTATATCGAATTTTTAAAATGTATGTAATTTTCTAGTTTAAACATGCTGTAATAAATGAAAACATTATAAATTCAGAACTGAAAGTTTTGTAATAATCCGTATTATAGATAATCCTTAATTGGTCTGTTCGCTGCCATTGTATAAATATCGAAAAAAAAAAAAAAAAGGTACCATCTCATATTGCACAAAAATACTTCAGGTATGCTAAAAAAAGATAGTGAAGCAACAACAATTCAACAATTGAGAATTGAAATTGGCAAACGAACATTTGTAATTAAAAATTGGTACATTAGATTAGGGTTGGTTAATTTATTAGATTAATCATATGGATTATTGATATGGCGAAACAAATAAAAGGACAACTTTTTAAAAAAAATATGCAAACAGACTATTTCAAATTTTATAATTTACTTTTTAACATTTAAATAATTGCTTTTTGTGTTATTCACAACTTATAACAGTATATCGTTTTTAATGTGAGCAACATTTATTAAATAACATTTTCATATTCATTAAGCAATTGCTCTTAGCATATTTAACACCTTAACTTTTAATAAAATCCCTTTATAGTATTTTTATCAAATAAATCTAAAAATGCCTCCGTATTTATATATAGCTTTTTGATTATTCCTCAGTTGATATAGCTTATACATTTAATGAAGACACGATTCATCAGTACTTAAAAATAAAATTAAATTGCGTTTGAAGTGATTTATTAGTTGATACAATACTAAACTCAAGTTAGAAGAAGTCAAGAACTAAAACTACAAAAGAAATGTTTGAAACGTCAGAAAACTTGAAGAAAGAAACATTCCTTGTTTCCCTTCTAAAATAGAATACTTTTTCAGGTAGACATAGTAAATATTTACAACTTACTTTCAACTTAAGTATTTTTGCTAAGAACTGTTAGAAGATTGTTTTAGAAAGGATATGATTTGTTTAATGGTTATGTTGCCATCAATGCTTATGTTGATGAACTACTTTAATTTGATTGACTTTAATAATTTGTGTAATATATATTTTTATTTTAATTAATTAATTAATTATTTTTATTTTTTTAGAATTGTTTGAAAAATTATAGAGTCTACGAAATTAAATTTAAGTACAAAAGTGTAAAACATAGAAATATTTCAAATAATAAAAATAGTTTGATTGAGATTTTAAAACATTTGGTTGAGCCAATTCTATTGAAATACATCTGATTGAGCCATTTGATTGAGAATACATTTGACTAAGCCAATTTGATTGAGAATACATTTGATTGAGCCAATTTGATTGAGAATACATTTGATTCTGTCAATTTCATTGAGAATACATTTAACTGAGCCAATTTGGTTGAAAATACATTTGAATGAGCCAATTTAATGGAGAATACATTTGATTGAGCCAATTTAATGGAGAATACATTTGATTGCCAATTTGATTTAGTATACATTATTTAATTTCATGTGTAAATGTTTTAATAAATCTGAGCTTTAATAAACAAATTATTTCGAAACCTCAAAATTTAATCTTAAAAATTTTAAAAGAATACTATTTTAGCCATTCCAATTTTATGAATTACCAATGCATTTTTTTTGTACTTATTTGACATAAAAAAATCTAAATATTCCACAAAAAGTTTGTTTCGTAGTAATAGTTTTCTATTTTACAGAGACAAGAACTTTTTGTTGAAAATCATTCCATTAGCTAATTTTCCAATGCTTTATTTATATTTTTTTTTTCCTTTTTTTTCAATCAAACCCATCAAGCAAAATTTTGGATTTCTTTTAATTTCGATATTCCTAAAAATTTTTCAATATATCAATATATTTTTCTAAATATGAGTTAAAAGTTCTAAATAAATCTATACTAGCTACTAATAATAAATTTCATTCCAAAATGATAAATACAATTACGGAGTATTATAAAAGTTATTTCCTGAAATTACTATTATAAGCTTGCCGAATCTTTTATAACCATGTTATAGCTTAATACCTTATTTACATAACACAAGTCAATGAATGGTATTAAGCCACAAAATAAAACTTCTCACTTCCTGAAAATAACTGTTGTTATCAAGATCATCAAGGATTAATGTAACATTTTTTTCCTATTAGTTCCGCTCCATTTCATGTAACAACAGAGAAAGATTTGTTTTCCATTTGTTTTTAATCATATATACACGTGCAAAGGCATTAGAAAAATGAATTGCTATTTTTGTTCCCTAATGAATAAAAAAAAAATGAGGAATTTCCTTTCTTTGAAAGCAATTAACTAAAATCCCATTTTCTGTTATCAGAATTAGGTGATTATATTAAAAAAATATTCCTCTAAATATTTATATTTTCCTCATCGGAAATCAATTATAAAATATATTATTAATAGATTTATTTCCGTTTTATCTCTATATTTAGTATAGTTTTATTATTTATTTAAATAACCAGAAAAACATTAATTTTTAATTACAACAATTGTCTGTTGAAGCTGATGCCAATACCCAAAAAGAAATTATATTTCAATATAAATAATCTATTTCATATAAAACCAATAAAATAGGTGTGAATAATTATCATTGTATCTTTATTTAACAAGAATAATACAATGAAATGATATATATATTTTTAGTTAAAAAAAATGGCATCTAAGTGTTAGTCATCATAGTTTCGAGATTCACCAATTACTTTTTTACTTATTTATCAATTATTCACCAATTACTTTATTACTTAATTAATTACTACAATGTCTAGTACAATGTCTTAATTATTTTAGTTTCAGCTTTTAAAATTGATGTTCCATAACTATTAATTACTATTCATCTAATATTTGGAAAGTAATTTTTATATTTGTAGTCCAGTAATATTAGCTGCTTGCTATCCTAATAAAAATGAACTTATTCTAATTTAATATTTCTTTCAAAAAATAAAACAATACAAAAAAAAAAAAAATGTTGTTTTTTTTTTTTCGTTAAAAAAAAAATGTTAAATGTAAGTGTTAGTAATCATAGTTTCGAGATTCACCAATATCTTTTAGAGTACAATGTCTTAATTACAATGTCTAGTACAATAAAATGTCTCAATGCCTACATTTTATCTAGTAATGTCTTACTTATTTTAATTTTAGTTTTTACAATTGATGTTCCAAAATGATTAATTAATATTTGTCTAATTTTTGAAAATTAATTTTTATATTTGTAGCCCAATAATATTAGCTGCTTACAAACCTAATAAAAATTAACATTATTTTAATTTAATATTTCTTTCAAAAAGTTGTAATTCCATATTATATTATTTTTAGGACAATGTATTGAAAAAAAAAAATTATGACAATGTTAAATTTTTAAATAAATATTTTTAATTAATGGGATGAAATTTAAAAATTAAATTTTAACAGATACTTTTAATTATATTGAATGTTTAAAATGTAAATTTTATTTTGAAAATTTATATTGAATGATTAAATGCAATTATTAATAATTTTGAAAAGTGAAAAAGGTGAAAGATCTTTAATTTCAAAAAATTGGTTTATTAAACATATTTTACTGAAATTTTTTTTAAAAAAATGAATAAAAATATCAAAAGATATCAAATTAAAACAAGGCAAAAATTCTACATTCGAAAGTAAATGTATAAATAAATAACAGACATTGATTTTAACATGAAATATTTTTTAAATGAAATGATCACATAAGATATTTTTGAAGTAATTTTTATCTAAAAAAATTTGAATAAAATTAAAAATATTGAAAAAGTTATACTTTGATAAAATACTTTTGAACATTTAAAAAATTTGATTGCAAATCTAATTAAATTTTTTATTTTTTTTTATTGATTATAATTAAAAATTTATTCTAAGTATTTAAAAATCATAACGATGTTCGTAAAGAAGCCTTAAGAATATTTCATGTGAAATCTATGGATTAAAAAAATCCACGTGGAATCTATGCATTAAAATATTTCATATGAAAGCTATGCATTAAAAATATTTTATATATTGAAGATATAAATTTGAATTATTCCATGAAACGGCTATGCATTAAAATATTCCATGTGGAAGTTATGCATTAAAAATATTTTATATGGAAGCTAAAAAATTAGTATTCCATGAAAAAGCTATGCATTAAAATATTTCCATGTGGAAAGCTTTGCATTAAAAATAATTCATGGATGGAATATTAACAAAGTATTTCATGTATGTATATATTGTTGAAAATATATGATATTTAAGTATAGAAATCTAATCATTTCATTTATATTTTAGGATAATGATTGACCTAAAGATATGCTTTTTGGCCCTTGTGGCCATGGTGGCCTACGCCGAAGCTTCCTGCTGTGTATATTACCACTACTACCCAGTCCACCACAAGTAAGTCCCCTTTAGTAAATTCTAAATACAAGTAAATATTTATGTATTCTAATTTGGGAGAAGCATAATTTACTACTACAGTAAATAGTTCACATTAAATTTCAGCAACTAACTATCTAATATATGTAATTTTAAAGAGTAATATAAGTTATTTTTTTTCTATTCTTAGATTTTTATATTACCAAAATAATCCTTGCGGAAATTCTTTTTATTATCTTTAATATTTAATAGACTAGCAGGTATTAGTTCAAGGTATCCAAAATATACACATTTTTATTTATAATTTTAGCATGAGGTATAATAATAATATAATTGTAATATTTTAATATCTATGTTACTGTACAAAATTTTTTTTATATGTGATATATATTTCTATTGATTTATAATTTTTACCATTTGTGTAGAAACAAAAATCACACTTTTTCACCCAGTTGTGTACAATAATGTAAAATTAGCAAACGCAAACCTAAGTTAATTAAAAAAATTAATATTGATGTACAAATGGTTTTATTATGAAACTTGTCTCAGATATTACACAATATATTCATAGATAAAATTCGATAGTATCAATTAAATAGCCTGGTGTTTTTTTAAATATCTCTTAATATCACTTAAATTTCTTATTGTAATTAAAAATATATAATCAGACAATTACGGAAAACTTCTAATAATTAA
Source organism: Caerostris extrusa (assembly GCA_021605095.1). NCBI lineage: Eukaryota > Metazoa > Arthropoda > Arachnida > Araneae > Araneidae > Caerostris > Caerostris extrusa. The sequence goes on along the minus strand of BPLR01000861.1, from coordinate 5,878 downwards.
TAAAATTGAACGAAACAATTTTTTTAGTGCTATTTTTCATGGAATGCCAATGAACCATGGCCAATTCTATAAAACCAACATAAATCTTGAAACATACCATGCGTTAATTTTAAGCCTCAAGGCAAGAGATATATTTCTATTTCCATTTTTGGATGCATTCCTCAAATCTACTGCACTCAAAAATAAAGTCAGTAAATCACTTTTAATACATCAAAAATAGCCCCTCCCTATTTCATTGGCTGTCTTGAAGAGAAAGAAAAAAAAAAAATAATACATTAAAAAATAAGTATATTGTTGTATTGAAAAGAACAAGTATGGATTGAATTTCTTAAATTTGAATAAATTTTTAAACATTTTAATTAATATTCATAATATTTTTAATAATTTGATTTCCAAGTTAAGAAAAATATACATAAGATGGTATGAAACATAAAAAGGAAATAATATTGTATCAAAATTATTTTTTAATACACCCATTTACTCCATTATAAACCAAAGAAAGATTATAAAATATCATGATGAAAACAACTTATTTTTTTTTAAGTTGCAGAGTGTGTTAATTTCTTAACATTCTTTAAGAATAACATCCTTGAATATTCTTCAGATCTTTTAGTGAAGAGTTTGAATTGTTTAAAAAGAGAATCCATCAATTAAAATAAAAATGAAATCATTCATATATTAAAAATTACTTACATTTATTTATTTATTAGAAAAAAATTTCTTTCAACTAACTATAATACGTAAAAATATCTTACTGATTTAGTTTAATGAACTTAAAAAAATTTGTCAAACCTGAATTAAAAACTAACAAGTATTTAAAATATTCCTCCTCAGTTAACTTGTTTTTTTATATCTTAGGAAACCTGAAAAGAAAGTGATTGTTATAAAGCAGGATCAAAAGCATCATCATCATCATCACCATCATCACGGTCACAAACACGAGCATGGTCATCATCACGGCCACGATCATAAACATGAACATGGACATCATCACAAACATGGTCATGACCATAAACATGAACATGGCCATCATCATGGGCATGATCACAAACATGATCATGGACATCATCATGGTCATGATCATAAACATGAACACGGCCATCACCATGGCCATGATCACAAACATGAACATGGACATCATCATGGACACAAGCATGAGCATGGACATCATCATGGGCATCACCATGGTCACAAACATGAACACGGACATCACCATGGACATAAACATGAACATGGACATCACCATGGCCATCATCATGCACATCATCATGGACATCACCATGGTCACCATCACGGACATCATCATGGTCACCACCATGGTCATCATCATGGTCACCATCATGGCCATCATCATGGTCATCACCATGGCCATCATCATGGCCACCATCATGGTCATCATCATGGACATCATCATGGACATCATCATGGTCATCACCATGGTCATCACCACGGGCACGAGCATGGTCATCATCATGGACACCATCATGGTCATCACCATGGACACCATCATGGCCATCATCACGGACACCACCATGGACATCATCATGGTCACGAACATGGCCATCATCATGGCCATGAACACGGACACCACCATGGTCACGATCACAAACATGGCCATCAACATGGTCATCACCATGGTCATCATCATGGTCACCACCATGGCCATCATCATGGTCACCACCATGGACATCACCACGGACACCACCATGGACACCACCATGGACATCACCATGGTCACCACCACGAAGGTCGTCATCAGATTTTGGCATCGCAGCCTAAGCCCCAAATACATGATCTTTTCGGTTTCCATTATAGTCAATAATGAAAATGTTAAATAAGTATCTTTAAGGGAATTTTATTTATTTTCTGTAAAATGTAAATCATTGGTGTATGTTGTTGATATGAAAAAGTGTCTATTTGTATATGAGTTATCAATATTTGAATTTGATAATCACTCAACCTGAAGGAGCTTGAAATTGTTATGATATTTATGATAGGAAATGTATAAATTTTTTGCTGTAACTGTCATTAGACGTGTATAATTTATAAAAATAAAGAATTTCTGTACTTCATTTTATTTTACTCATTGTATTGATTTTAAAGCTTCTGTTTTCTCATTCTCAGTTTCCACATTAACTAATTAACCTAACTATAGTTAGTTCTTGTAATATAATTGATTATTAAATTTTAGTAATTTTTAATAAGAAAATTAATTAAGGAATTAATTAATTAATTAAGAAATTAAAATAAGAAATTTTAGAAAATCTTTTTCAATAAATAAAATAAATTATTACTTCATCTTTATGGATTTATGGACAATTGAAGAAATAGCAAAGTAAAATGTTAGTATTATATAGAATAATTTACTTAAGCATAGTTTAGGAATAATTTATGTAACTTTACTGCAACACATTCGTTAATAATAAGTAATTAAATATTTGATAACAATACTATAATGAGAAAAGTTTTCTTTTCAAATCATCTCAAAGCAAATTTTTTGATTAGAAGTTATTTTATGAAGTAGGTATCAGATATCAGTAAATACTTCTTCATTTAAAAATGGGATTGATTTTAAGGTTAATAAGTGATTTCCTCTAATATATATATAGATATATATATACATACACACACACACATATATATATATATATATACTACTACTTATAGTTTTTTAAAGAAGATATATACATTTCGATAATAGGAATATAGAAAAATTATTTCTAAGCTTAAAGCTTTTCTATGGATATATCTTATTTTAATTTGACTCGTAGCTTTGAGATTTATACTAATTAATACTGATTTATTCTCAATTTAATCATATGCTATCAAAATAAGATGAATTATAATGATGAACGAAAAGTTATAATCAAACAAATATAAAGCCCAAAATCCGTTAACCCATGATAGCCTTTTAAATTTAATCGATCTCAAGTTGAGCTTTGAACAGGATTTTAAATGAAATGAATTATTTCACGGTAATTTGGCAAACAAAAGAAAATAAATAAATGCGCAGAATGAGTGTAAAGATGAAATTTAGCAGATCACAGCACTATAAAATTGGAAAGATGATAAGAAAAATTGAATGGAAATTATTACTAAAAAGAAAATTAGAGCTCCGCGTTGCTTACGATTTGGTTTCGTTTGTCGCTCTGCGGTCATTTCTTGCACACTTTAGGCTAATTAGACCGGCACCTATAGTTTAAAAATGTCATCCATGTCATTAACATCCATGTCACTGCCAGTATGTGAACCTGAAATCTAAGATACCAATGACCAGCTTGCAACCCAATTGCCCATCAGACCACCCTCGTTTCGAGTTATGAGATTTGTAAGCAAATGATAATTTATTTAAGCTAACAAATCTCATAGGTGGGTAGGGTTGTCAGCCCTACTCACAACAGTTCAATTAGACCGGAACCTATGGTTAAAGTGGATTCGAACCACTACAAACATCCATGGCACCGCCGAGGACTCGAAACCAGTGGCACCGAGAGTCATAGTTTACTAATATTGCTAATGATAAATGATAAAATGAAAAATTTACTTTTTAGTTTTAATATACTTCTAATGGATACTAAATGCTTATGACTATTACTTTTATATAAATTTTATTTTATTATTATTATTATTTTTTAAGAATAACCAAGAAAAACCTTTAAAAACGTGAATAAACTACCTAAAAATATTGTAATATATTGTACACAATCTTTTTTAATTTCATTTAAAAACATTTTATTCATATATATATATATTTATATATATATTTTTTTTTTTTTTTGAAATGAATGAAAGGAAATGTTTATGCACAAACTAGTTGAAATCATTAAAAATTATTGTTACAATAAACAATAATTTGTGTGTGTGTGTGTGCATTTCAATAAAGAAGCATATTTATTGTGTCTAAATAAATTTCAACCTTGAGTAAAAAAAAAAAAAAAAAAAGAAGATCTGATATAAAACTAAATGATTTATGCTTTTTCAGTTCGAAGTGAAGATTTTATTGCAGAAAATCGCTTGATTAACTTTTTATACCCTGAATGCATTACTCATATATAGGTAACTCCACATCTTCAGTTATCTTTATAACCGTCTATTGATAGGCTAATAGGTTTTAGGGTGTGAAAAGGCAAGAACTTTTATACTAGAACGAAAGAACGATTTATATAAGGTAAGTTTATTTTATATTCCTCTATTGTGAGAAGGTTTTTTTGATGTTATTAATTGAATTGATAAGACAAAACACTGAGTTAATTGAATTGTTACAATTGAATGAATTGTTTAAAAACGACTGAAAAAAAAACTGAGTTAATTGAATTGTTAAAACTTGAACGAACTCTTAAAAACGATATAAAAAACTCAGTTAATTGAATTGTTAGACTTGAACGAACTGCAAAAAAAACCAACAGAAAAACTGAGTTAATTGAATTAAATGAATTGTTAAAAAAATAATATAATTCTATATGCTTTGATCAATCTTGTATATCTTTCAAGCGATATTAAAATATTTTCACACTTTAATATCATCAAAAATTTTTGTTCTCATATATTTTGGCAAATTTTGCAATTATAATTTTCTTTATAAAAAGTAATAAATGAATAGACCTTTAAGACAATTACATTAAACAATTTAATATAATTACAGTAAATCTTTATAAAAGGCATGTAGTACAAACAGAAATGACTAATTTGCCCTGGTGGGTCCGGGTTAGAATAGCCCTACAGCACATACATGTTGTAAAAGGCAACTTAAATGGGTACCCAGTGCCCGGGGTTATAACCGAGTGGGGAAAAGCTGCATTCTTCTCCTTAGGATGTCCCATGTCTTTGTACAGCAAGATCAAGGGACAAAAGAAGCTGCATTTTTTACCCTTTATCATGACTCATCGGTTTAAAGCCAACATTTCTTGGACTTGGTCTAGATGTTGCTGTTGACCAAGTGAGATAAGAAACAACAATAAAAGTAAACCTTGTGGAAACTCGCGCATCTCCATAACAATATAAATAAATTATAGTTTCAGAACACTAAAAACACGCTTTTTAGAGTTAAACTCAAACTAAAAGTAAAAAATAATTGTTAACATAAGAATAAAATGACTGACGAGAAAAATGAATGCCACTGTTCTAAAAGCGGGGGGGTGCTCGATATCAATCGTTATAATTTTTCATAGTTTCATTCCGAAATGCAGAGTTAGTTTAAAAATGTCATACAAAGCACCCCACGCTTAGAACAGTGACATTCATTTTCTCGTCAGTCATTTTATTCTTTATGTTAACAATTATTTTTTACTTTTTAGTTTGATTAACTCTAAAAGCGTGTTTTTTAGCGTTTTTAAACTATAATATTTAAATGATGTCCCCGTACGGAGGACTGTAACTATAGTTCTTACAATAATTTAATTGCGACTAAAACAAAGGATAAATGCGAATATGTTGAGCCAGCCAGGATTCAAACATGGATTCTCCTGATCCGTAGTCAGGCGGGTTATCCGTTGTGCCACTGTCCAACGGGTTTGAATGTCTTAGGTACCTCATTTACATGGGTTAAATTGCTCTTCATAAGTTAAAATAAAAAATCATTAATCTGGCAAATCCTAATCATGATGAGATAATAAACTTATCAAAATATTTTAGTGGAAATGTCGGTCCTCGATAACTCTACAACATTTAAATTAAATCGGATCGCTTAAAGTAGAGCAAAATTGAGCCCAAAGAGTCAGTTACAAAACAAACAAACAAACATACAGGTGAAACTAATAAAAGCGTATTAAAAAGAAAATTTAAATTTATTTATTTTATTTTTGTAATGGAGCTTGCTGTTCTTGTAAAGCTCCACTTTCAGTTAGCACGAGGAGCAATAAAGAGAAAAGTATGTATTTAT
>BPLR01000860.1:0-93896 GCA_021605095.1 Caerostris extrusa | reverse complement strand
ATTATTATTAAGGTTGATTTTTTAAGTCTTTGCCTCTTTGATGGCAATGTTTTACAGTCCATCCATATATATATATATATATATACATTTATCGACAGTCCGCAGTCCGCACAGAGAAAATTTCTTTATTGCGTCAAAAGACGATAAAAAAGTATATATATGTATATTTCAATTTGTTTATTTTCCTTCTGGCAACCAATGGAGTTATTACGATTAGATGTTATTAAAGCCATTTTCAGACAACTGATATTACCCCTTATTTCCCGTTTATTTGGATTATCTTTGACTTTCAAATATTTGGGAGGCCCGATTGGATAGCGCTTGGCTGTTGGTGCAACAGATCCGAATCCTGGCAGTGGCATGATGTTCGTAAGTGCTTCCGAATCCACGCCAAACTGCAGGTCCCGGCCCAGTTAGCCCAAAGTGTGCAGAGAATGACCGTAGAGCGACAAACCAAACCAAACCTGTTCCTAGAAGCTGCAGCCTCCCTCACTCTCCTCTCCCTTGAATTATCGAAGCCTGATGGCCAATAGGGCTGGCGTACCGGCCAGCCCATTGGCGGTGACATGGATGTTTTATGAGTGGTTGAAATCGCCGTTAAACCGTAGATCCTGGTCCAATGAGCTCAAAGAGTGCACAAAATGACCGTATTTGTTGCAGTGCGTTTCAGTGTGACCAGTGTGTATGCGTTACATATGCATCATAAGTATTTTAAAAATAAAACATTTGGGGCCTGAATGACCGAGTGGTTAGCTCTTCTGGCGCTTGGTACCACAGATTTCGGGTTCGAGTCCCGGCGTGCCATGGATGTCGCAGTGGTTCCACTTTAGTGAATCCACTTTTGGAAACCGTTGGTCCCGGTCCTAATAGGATCGTAGAGCGTTGCGGGGCATTGTTACTCCGCGTCCGTATCTTCAAGTTACACGGCCCCTGATAATGCAAAGTGAGTAACGTCTGCAGCGCTTGCCTTAAGGCATCCAAGACCAAGCTATCTGTGTGTTTGCCAGCTATATTAGAACAAAAAGAAAAAAAGTATTTTAAAAAGTCTATAAGGCACAAAAAAGGGTGTTGAAAATATTGCCCCATATACCAATTTAATACACGAGGGCTAAGTTTAGTTTATAGGACACATTATGTGTCAGATTCAAAAGAGTCCTTTGGATAATGTTCGTCTTTTTTTCAATTATCCAATCGCTACCTGTGAAAAGACACTTACTTTGAAACCTATGAATTTAAATTTTATGTCGCACGGATGATATTAAGCAGATATTAAAGGTTCCTCAACTGATTTTATTCCTTAGATTCTTCTTACCTAAAAACTTCTCTAATTTTTTTTCCCCTGAAAGATGTATTGGCTAGATTTGTCGTCTGAAATTTCAATAACTAGTATCTTCAATTCCATTATATTGAAAACATTCTGTACTAAAATTAACCAACTTTTGAATCATTAAAATCAACCTTCGTTGAGTCTTTCCTAGTGACCTTTGCTAAGCCGTTTAACATCCAAACATTTTGAATAGATCCAAACAGTAGTTTTCAGATCGAAATGACAAAAGAAAATATGACGAGCGAACGGATTCATTCGTATCTCCTCTTTCGTTACTTCCATTGAATTACTCTGACTCCAGTGTGCTTTTCCGACGAACGAGTCATTTCATCTCCGGAAATTCACTACTGTTGTAACTGAGGCCGTTCATTTGAGCTAGGCAAATGATCGTGGGTTTTTTTTCTGTTTGTTTTCCCGTAACAAGATAAATTCTCGTTTAATGAAATATCTGCTGGAAAATGATTTTTTATAAACATTAAATCGGAATTTAGTGTGAAAACCAAATGTAAAACTGTGATAGATCTTAATTTTGAATTTTATTATTTAATTATTAGTATAGGGCTGATGGTTGGCACCACAGGTTAAGGGATTCGAGTCTTGTAAGGATTATTGTAAGGATTCGAATCCACTTTTAGACCTTAAGTTCTCTCTCTAATATGATTGTAGAGGCTGTCAATTCTATCCCTTAAAAGGAAACTTCTCCTGCCTGAAGTCTGCCAATAAGCAGATGAAATTGGTCCATCATGGATCCGTCACGCAAATGAAGATTTGGTTAGATTTATAGCTCTACGGTCTTTTTTTTTTTTTTTTCCTTTTTTTTGCACACTTTTGGCTAACCAGACCGGAACACGCAACTTAACGTGGATTCCGAACCACTCACAAACATCCATGCACTGTCAGGGATTCGAACCGAAGCCTGTGGTCAAAGGCTAGAGCGATAGTCATTTGGCCATTAGACCACCGCCAATGAAGAAGAATTATTAGTATGTACCTGAATTCATTGGTGGGACAGATGTGATAATAATTATTGCTATTATTATGATAAAGCTCATATTTAGTAATAAAATTTAAATTTTTAAAAATATTATTTTTTGTTTATCAATCATCAAAAGTAACAAAAAACTTTTTCAAAGTATTCTTTTTATTAATTTTTAAAACTGATTTGCGTTTTTTCATAAAAAATAATTGAGGTTTATTCTAAAAAAAAAAAAAAAAAAAAAAAAATGTCATTGTTCGTCATAAAATTTCTGAATTTAAATACAGCTATAATAATTCAGTTATGTGACATATAGAAAGTAAAATAAATCATTATTAAACTGGAATAGAAAAGTACATTTATGTTCTACTTTGAATCCATCGATTGCATTTTATTATCTCTATCACATGGTCAATTTAAATCATTTAGATGATAGTCACACTGTTATTAGTGATATTTTTTTTAAAAAAGAAACCATGCATTAACATTCCGTTCTTGTGGAAAGATATTTTCGAACGAGCACTGGTTTACGGATTTTTGAAATATAGTTTGGGTTAACTGATTTTTAGAGAGGATAATGCACAATGGTCCTGCATTGCATCAGGCACCTAGAAAGGCTGATTTCCCTGGTAACACTCCAGATGCCTTGCAAGCTGCAACGGGAAAAAGATGAGTTCATAATTTTTCCATCTCGTTTGCAAGAACGCGAAATTAGCAAACTGCATACTTTTCAAAAGTTACCCAGATGAATGAATAAAAGAGCAACAAAAACTTCGTACCTATCGGAGAAGTAAACATCATTTCAATGAGGGATTTTTATTTTTATTTTTTAAGCAATGTAGTGAAAGATGCATGTTTATTCTGCCTTCGTGGAAAACGTAATTGCTAAACATTGATTGTAAGATGGAGATTGGGATAAAAACAGTATGAATTGGAAAATCAACTTCTTACCACACAGTTTAAGGGTAATTATTTTTTGCTGTTTTTCGATACTTTTCCTCGGTGGAATACCATGTAAAAAGAGTTTACGTTTTAATTTCAATAAAACATAAAACTGAAAATACCATGGTATCAGATATTCAATGTAAACTGTGGTAAAAATATTATATATTTTATTTTGTATTGGGATTAGTGTATTGTAATATTTCTTTTCTTAGAGGTCGTATTCATGTTAAAAGTGTAGGTCCCGGTCTGATTAACCCAAAGTGTATACAAAAATGACCGTAGAGCGACAAAACAAACTAAACAGAATCTTTCATTGGCGCTATAGCCCTACGGGTGGGCCAAAGCCGTCTGTCTTCCGGCAGATTTCGAGACAGATGTTTTTCTTTTTTAAGGAGTAGGGTTTATCAGCAATACGCCCAACAGTTATATTACATGGGACCTACGGTTTAAAGTGTATTCCAAACCACTACAAGCATTTATGGCACGCCGGGACTCGAACCCGAAAACATAGGCACAAGCGCCAGAGAATCAGTCATTCGGCCATCAGACCGATAATACTTATTAGTCGGATAAATTCAATTCTATCGACTAAATTAATTAAAGCAATTAGATTATGGGAGGAAAATAGTAAAAACCATGTCTCTTTTCATAGAAATAAAAACATTTTATGTGGAAAGGAGCTTAGATTTTTTTACCCCCTAATAAATGAATTAAAATATTTTTTTTTTTAGATGATATGCTATAAATTTTTTTTTTAATTTTTCCCTCTTCTCTTTATAACATTAAGTTTTTATTGAACTGCAAATAATTTTGGAAACTTCTGTGCAGTTGGTTTTTATTAATTAATTTGCGTAAACAGTTAATTTTGAAAATATGCTATTTATATAGATAAGAAAATATAGAAACTAGATTTTTTTACATATAAAAATAAATTTTTTTCGAACTGTATTTTATTCTATTAGAAAATGTATCATTGAAAGTTGCTGCAATGAGAATGCAGATGAAAAATAATCTTTAGGAATTTGGGCTGAAAACCTAAAGGAACTAAAATAATTTTTAGTAAAAGAGATAATTAAATGTTTTTTTTTTTAAGGAAGAAATGATTTTGGTGTTTAGTTAAATAATAACACAATGTCTAAACGTCTCTTCCTGTGGGATTAACAATGATAAGTATAAAAGTTTTAAAAATTTGAAACGTTTCAAATTTAAAAATTTCCTTTGAATTAAAATTTTAATTCTTTTTATTTATTACAGCAGTGGTTTTAAGAAATTTTACATCCGACGATTTAATTATATTTATAAACAGATGTTAATTTATTTATCAATGCTCTATTAATAAAGTTCAGGAAGGTAGAATGAAATTTTCTGAATGGGTAGCGTTAAATTTTCGAAAGCCTATACGTTCCTTTTACAAATATCATTAAGATTTTTAACGATCTAGTAATGCTTTAAATTCCCATTTTTTCAAATCTATTTTAAGTCTTGCGTCTCTAGTGACGAATATGACAGGGGGAGAGAAGATTTCATCCGGTGCTTAAAAAAAAAGACGCCTCGACCTATTTTTAGTGTAGAATTTCATCTCGGGTTGAAATTTCGCTCTCCAGTCCCATTTTTATCCCATTTCTTATCCTCACTGCAATAAAGAAGGCTGAGAATTCTTCGGAAAGAAAATAGTGCTGTTCTTTCACCCCTCTCGGAGTTTATGAGTGATTCTGGAAGGTTTCAGAATAAATTTGTATTCTTATTTACATATTTGTGGGTTCAGAACAGTTTTTAATTCGGAGAATGTGTAGAATTTTTAAAGGAGACAAAAGATATGCGTTCATAGTTGTGTGAAAGAACTTTGTGTAGGCTTAAGGTAAAAAGTTTTTGTCTTTTAACCTTTTGTACTTTTTAAATTTAAATTATTTTCTCAAAAATTAATATTTTTGTTATATTTTTAACAACTTCACTAGCGTTTTTAACCTAGCTTTTATTCATTATGCTATAAAATAATTAAACATAAACTATACATTGATAAGAAATCTAATATGCTGAAAATTATTGAAAAATATTCATTAATTCATGCTTGCCATAGATAAGTATTTTAAAACCCTTTTATAGAAAAAAAAAAAAAAACTTTTAATACTTTATTGAATGCTGTTTTATAGAAATAAATATTTTATTTATCTTTATGGTTAGAAAAATAACTCAAAAAAATCTTAATCGGTCGGTATTCAAATCTTAATCTTAAAAATCTTAATAAATCTTTAAAACTTTATAAAATTGTGGAAATTTTAGGAATTTTTTTTTGTAAAAATTTTTGCAAATGTTTTGTTTCGCTTTCGTTATTTACTAATTTGCCAATGTTAAATTGTATATATTTGCATTGAAGTAAGGAAACTTTTCCGAGGGCCGAGTAGCTAGCGCTCTGGCGCTCGGTACCACCAATTTCGGGTTCGAGTCCCGGCGATGCTATGGATCTTTTGCAGTAGTTCGGAATCTACTTTAAACCGTAGGTCCTGGTCTAATAGTCTCGTAGAGCGTTGTGGGCGTAGTGTTATCCGCGTCCGTAGCATATCTTCAAGCTATACGCTACCCCTCGGTAATGCTAAATGAGTAACAGCGGTGCAGTTCTCTCTTATGGCATAAAGATTAACTGTCTCTGTATTGCCAGCTGCATTAGAACAACACCAACACAGAGCAAATCCTGTGGAAGACCAGTCAGTATGAAGAGGGCGCTGCTGATGCCCTGCAGTAGGTGCTGCCAGATTTACGAACGGAGCGGTTTGCAGAGTTTAAAAAAAAAGAAATGGTTAATCGCAAATTTTCAAATACTTGAAACAATAGATTCATAATGAATGTATTTTCTTGGTCATTAGTCAAATACGCAGAAGTAAAATAAATGAAGCGGGAATCGTGATTCGAACCAAGGATACTACGCTCAATTGCAACACATCCTTCCGATTGCATCAACTACATAGTAAACCTCGTTTTTCCCTGTAGAATGCAGAGATATACAATCTGGATTCCACTCTAAGATATTCTGTGTTACAATATAATACTAGTTGTATGTATATCGCTTTTTATTATCTTCCTTTCAAATGGATTCTTAATTTGATTTTTAGTTTAGAAAAATTCCGTTGCTGAGAAAAATAGGCTTTTGGTTACATCATCTGATCGTTTTTCGGTTTCTTTCATAATTTCACGAAAGTTTGTCAATTTCTTGGTTTTCGATTCTGTACAGATGGTATATAATCTGTTTTAAAATGATTATTTACTAATATTTTGTTCATCAAAATGGTACTAACATTCCTTTTGAATTATTATTATTTTTTAATTGTAACAATAGTTGTTTCTATAAGGACAATGCATTTAGAATTATATTAGTATAATAATTTTAATTAGTTAAGTAACTGAAAATTAACAGTAATAGTAGTAATTCTGTTTAGTAGTCATATTTTTATAGTAGTCATATTTTTCTGTTTAATTTTGAGTGAATTAATTCAATTCAATCTAATTAAAATTTTATTAATTGAATCCTTAAAATTTAATTGATTTTGGTATCATTTGGTTAATTTGAAAAAAATACTCTGAAAAGATATTTTTTATTATTTTTTTATTTATTTATTATTATTATTTATTTATTTATTAAAAGTTTACTTAGTTTGTGTAGAGTCGACAACATACGAACTTTTTTTAGCAATCATTATAATTGAAACACTGCTGACTCCTTAAATGTTAAGAAAATTTAATGAAAATTAATTTAAACATTACTACAAACATATACTAATTTAGTAGATTTAAGTATTATTGTAAATGGGTCGTCATCTTGAAATAGAAGGCTGTAAAAATAAGAATTTTGATGTTTCTTATTATAAAGGCCATTAAAATGAAAATGTGTAATAATTTTCGGCATTAGGGCTAACTATGGGAATTTTCATATTTTTCTTCCCACCTTCGACAAAATGTGAACCAATTCCTTTTAAGTAGTTCTTTAAAAGTTCGATTCATTTTCCACATATATGTCTTCTATTTAAAATGATGTAATCATTATGTAAGTTATTAACATTATTAAATTGGAAATAGTTAGAATAAAATTATTATTTCAATAGTTACATTAAATAATTGATAAAATAATATTAAATTTGCATATTTAAAAAGAAAAAAAATTGTTTTCTTACATTTATTTTTAGTCTTGTTTTTAGCAGATGATTAAACAGAATGCATTACATTTTTAACTCATCTATTGTATTCCAAACGAATTTTTAACTGATTAAAAGATATTGTCATAATATTTTTTTTGTTCTGATAAATATATTTTTATTTGCTTATGGTTAAAGTACGGGAAAAAAATATTCTGTTACGAATTGGTTAGTTACGGTTTTTTTCTCCTTTGTCTGCTCAAGTAACGGGAGATAGAGAATAACGAATGCGATAAGAATGCCGTTTGAGTCACTTCTGCAAATTAATATTCCTTCGCTGGCAGCCTTGAGACGTAAATGCACGCCAACCGTTTCTGAATTTGGCATAAAATTAAAAGCGCTCGTAAGTTATAGATGGTTAAAAAATCCGAAACAGGTTCGTAACAATGATGCAAGTTTCACGTGTAATTTCTCTTCTGTACCTTCGTATGGAGAGAGAGAAAAATAAGGAAAAATTAATTCGTTGCAAAGGTTAGTCGAAGCTGTTTGTGGCGTCACAAATTTCCTGTTGCAGAAGCCAACTCAACCGGAAATGACATTCGGGCGCGAATTTCGTCGGTTTTTCACGAGTACTTTTTATTTTATTTTTTATTTAATTTTTTTTTCTGTGAGAAGAGAAAAAATATTTTCGAGGTCGGATTTCGATTGATTCATTACGTTGCATCAATCTCGCTCCTAACGCAATTTCGGAAATAGTCGTTCGTAATTTGCAATGTGTCTGAAACTCACACGCGTTTTTGGAAACCTTGGTACGATTTTACCTATTGTTTTTTTTTCTCCCAATTCTTGTTTTCTGAAATATTCGCAGAATGCGTTCTCGATGATCGATTTCTGTATTCGATTCGATTTGTTTGTTTTATTCATTGTCAAGTTTAAAGACTGTGCCACGTACTGTACGACTTTGAAAAGGCATTGAATTAATTCTTTCAGACTTTTTTTTTTTTCCCTTTGAGTTCGTGCAGAAATACATTGATGTCGGAAATTTATTTAAAATATTTAAAATAATTGATTTATTTTTGCTTTCCATAATTTTAGTCAAAGTGTAGGAGGGATCCGGTTCGAATTTGCTGCCGGCGTCAGTTTCAGACACTTTTCAGAAACGAGGAATCTCGATGGCGATTGTGACAACGTGTGTAAGCTAAAGCACACCGAAATTTACGAAAATTTAAAACTATATATTCCGAAAAAAATGGGGCCTTAATGGTTGGCGCTCTTGGCCACAGGTTTCGGATTTGAGTCCCGGCTGTGCCATAGATGTTTGTCGTGGTTTGGAATCCACTTTGAATTTTAGGTCCTGGTCTAACAGGATCGTAGAGCGTTGCGGGGGTATTGTTACTCCGCGTCCGTAGCTTATCTTCAAGCTACACGCACCTCCTGGGTATTGCTAAGAGAGTAACGTCGGTGCAGCTCTTGCCTTAAGGCATCAAAGACAATTATTTGTCTACGTGACTGCTTTAGAACAAACAAACAAAAAAAGAATATTCCGAAAATTTCATGTTAGGTACATTTCTTCTGAATATTTATCTTTTCTGAAAATGTTTATTTTACCAACTGAGAAATAAGTATACTTAAATTTCTCTGATTTTGGTTGGTAGTGGTAAAAAAAAATGATAAATTTAGAGGACATTAAAATGTCTTTAAAAATTATTTTTATATTTTTTATTTTACAAATTTTATGTTCCAATTATGCTGGAAAAAGGAAGGGCCTTTAATTTTTAAATGCACTATTTAAAGAAATTGACGTATAGTTCACAAAATTTCCGTGGTAATCCCAATCACCTTTTTCGTATTGTGTCGGCAATCAGATTACCTGGTGGGAGTTTTCCCCTGGTTTTCTCCCATACGACACTCAAATGCAAGGCAGTTACCGCTAAAAATTTTCTTCTCATTGTCAGTCAGTAACGACTCGTGGCATACATAGGTGGGACACGAAGCTGACAGATATTGAAGAATAAACAAATAAATAATAATTTATGTCAGGAATTTTCTTTTTTTAATTTTTCTTAACAACTTCGTAGCAGAAAATAGCTAGATTTTAAAGTTTTTATAACAAAATGAAAGATAAAACAAAATTGTTTTTCATTTTTACGTCTGGGAAATCAGATTTCATAGTTTTAGTTTGTTTTATCGCTCTGCGGCCATTTTGTCCACACTTTGGGCTAATTAGACTGGCACCTACAGTTTAGCGTGGATTCCGAACCACTCACAAACATACATGCCACCGCCAGGATTCGAACCTGAAGCCTGTGGTACCAAAGGCCAATAAGTTTTCATAATAATAAACTATGAAGTCTCCCGACAGGAATTATTGCTTTCGGTGGTCTGGTTTGTCTTACACTTTGGCCTAATTAGACCGGGACCTACAGTTTAGCGGGGGATTTCGAACCACTAACAACTATCCATGCCACCACCAAGCTGCGAACCAGCTTTTTGAGAAATTTTTCAGTGGCAAATATTGCGCATTTGCGTGTCGTATTGGAGAAAGCCCTTAAAACACTCTCAGGCAGTCAACTATAGATAGATGCGCCAGCATGTTTTAAAATTTTCATTGTGTCTCCTTGTTTTTGATAGCAGTGACTGCAACGCATGCCGCCTTCGGATTCAAACCTTCTCTTTCATGTTTGTTTGCTGATACCCTCTATATTGCACAATGATAGAAAATAATTTATATTCATTCAGTATAATAATAATTATTACGTTTTTCTTGCCTATTTATCAGCAAACATTGAATTTATTTTCAAATCTAATCATTTCATTTTTTTATCATTTATTGGTTAAGTGCGAGAATTTTTTTTTTTATTTTTAATACATATATAGTATTTCAAAAACTGAAACATTATTAGTGTGCAATTTGTTTAAATTTTTTTATTTACTTAACCAATTAATAAAGTAGTTTCCGATTCATAACAAAAAAATAAATAAAATATAACTATATAAATATAAATAAAAAATATATATATATAAATATATAACCTTGTAATGAGACCTATTTTATGATTAAAAAAAACTAAAAACAGTTTTAAAATTGATTATGAAAGAAAATATTTTTTATGAATAAAATTTTAATTACAAATAATTTTTGTAATGTTATATGTATTAAAAATTTCAAAAATATTAAAAAAAAAATTAACTTGGTTTTTCATCAGATAAAAATATTTCATCAATTGCTTTACATTTATAATGTACTTTTTTGAAAAATTGTTGCGATTTTAAAACACGAAAAAAATAATAATAATGTATATAAAATGTAATTTAGTCATCTCTTCAGTATTCTAGCATTTAAAAACGATTACGAAACCACTTTTATTTTTGCTAAGTACCTAAAATGCAATCGCAGTACATGTGTAAAAATATGTAGCAAGAAATCTTATTGTGGGAATTATGGATGACGACACAAAAGCTTTAATTCTCGCATCTACGTACTCTATCCGCTTTCGTCATACGCTAAAATCTTTCAATGATTTCCACTTTTCGAAACCGCCACCTGACGAAATGTTCCTCCGCGCGAGGTAAAAGAGTCCCATTTCTTTTGCGTCGTTTTCGTAAAAAAGTTTTTACCCTAAAAATTCATAAAAATCAAAAAAACGTCCCAAAAATGTGTCTTTTATTTAAAGGATGAAATTTAATAGTGGTTTTGGGGGAGAAAAAAAAATGTGGCGGTTTCATGAGATCAGGGCGGATGTCCGTAATGTCGGTTGTTGACTTTCGCGAATGCAATTCGCGGTCCTAATGCGCAGTCTATAGATCGTTGCACAATGGAGGTTTCAACGCTGTGGTGCAGTGTTATCAGTCCTGCCTTCTGACTGGGGTAGGCCAGAACTAACGGCCGGTCCCTAGACTAAAGGCAGAGTGGATTAAATATTCGATTTCAGCTTCCCGACTTGGAAGTATCGAACCCGTTTAAGTTATTTTCGCTCATGGAATTACACTTTTTATCGGGTAAGAAGAATCGTCCTAAAATCAATAATGTATTATTATTATTTTTTTTTTAAAGATGTGGATTATTTCTTAGGTTTATGGTTATTGATGTGTATCGTATTTATTTATTTATTAATTAATTAAATTAAATTAACGGTGACAAATTGTCTTAGTCAAAATGATAATGGCCGCTGGAAGTGTTGTATTTCGATGCGGGTGTATCTTTTTGCCGTTTATTTCCAGCTGCATATGGTGGATCTTATTTTATGGTCCCGATCGATAACAGCTACATCCGCTTTCGCGTGCGTGCGTTAGTCCTAGTCATCTTTAACGGCAGAGATGGAGTTTGAAAAATCATTACGATCAATAACTACGAGGGCTAGAGATGGTTGTATAGAATTGAAATGTTATTTGCTGTTGTGTGAAACGTATAAAATGAATGAGATGCATTTGTTTACCATCAAGGATACTGCAGTTTTTTCCTTTGATGTTTTCTATACGACGTGGACAGAAGTTTTCTACAAATAGTGGATATTTACATGGTATTTATTTATTAATGTAAGAGAAAAAAAAAGTTTATGCGGAGAATGATTAATTATGGTTCTTATTTGTATTAATTTTTAATTGTGTATTTTTATTATCGATTATTTTGAAATTTTTTATAGTTAAAAGTGATAGTATTTTTTTTTTGAATTATTGTTGTATATTCCTCCATGACATTTGAATATATTTATCTTATACAATTTGTAACATTTTAAAAAAATTTATTATTCATGTGATTATTGATGTTTGCATTTTTTGTAAGCAAATTTATTGTAAATATAACCTTCTTTGAATTGTGACTGTTTGAATGTTAGTGAAACTTAGTTTCGTTTTAATTTTTCAGGTATTTCGACTCTGAAACGACAGTTGAAAAAATAATTTTCCTCTTGGATTAAAAAATTTTGTGATATTTTTCCTAGTCTTTTTTTTTTCTAAAAAAAAAAAGTTTGACCAAGTGTGTCTTTTGTGCTTCAGTGTCAATCATTGCTTGTTAAAGTGAAAATAAATAAAAAATCGTTTCATCATCATCTACAATCACAAATTTCTTGTTCTCCCTTTTGGAATACATTTTCAACCTCGATGACTAGTGCTCGAATAGCAAAATCGAACTTGCGACTCGATATACGAGATGTGGGAGAAAAACAAACGGACTTCGAAAAGACAGCTGTGGGTTTGGGAAATCTTAGCCCGAACCTACAGCCTGCCACACCACCAACGTTCCCAAACAGCAAAGAACCTCTCACTGCCACAAAGATTGGTGACAAATATCTGCTTCTCAATCGACTAGAAGGAGGCATCCTCAGACGTTGTATTCATATCGAAAGTCAACAAGAATATGTATGCAAGGTAAGCAAAATTAAGTATTTAATGTTCATTCATGAAAATGTTATTTCAAGAAGTATTGATCCAATCCATACATGAAGTAATGAGTTGTCGAGCAGTGTAATGACTTTTAATTTTAAATATGATCAGAAAAATAATGACTAACATTATGACTAATTTTTTTATTGAAATAGTGAATATATTGTTTTAAAATATAATGTAAAAGTATTAAATTTATATTGATATGCATTAGAATTTATAAGCATACAATCATACATACATTTGTATATTTTAAAAATTTTTCCTGTTGTGATAGCTTTATTTTAAACTTATTTTAAGATGAATAAAATTGTTGTGAGTTATAAATTAATTATTGTTCATATTAATTCTATTGAATATTGCTTAATCTAATAAAATGTTAAAACTGCCTAAATTTTAACAAGGATGACTTGGTTCAATAAATAGAATGTCATGACATGATGAAATATAAAAATTACAATATTGTTTTCTTGAATAAATAATTAAAAAATAAAATTGTATGCCAGTAAATTATTTCTAAAATATTAATATATAAACACAACAATTTGTAAGACTTGATAAATATTGCATATTTTTTCTGTTAAGGTTTTCTACCATTTTTTTGTCATTTTTCCAATTTTTTTTTTCTCACAAAGTTGAAGTTTTAATTTTTTTAAATATTGATCAAAATTAATTTTTAAAATATTTGATAATCTGTGTAAATATTTTTTAATTATTGTAATACTTATTTAAAACAATTAACAGTACTACAAATGTATTGATTTTCTTATGATTTTAATTTGAAATCTGTATAATATAATGGGAGAGATTTTAAAATATTACAGAAATATATAATTTTTTTTTTTTTTTTTTGGGGAAATTCCTTAAATATAAAACTTTTCTGGGAAGTATATTTACATTTACAAGAAGTTAATTAAGTAATGAATTTCTAAATGTTAAGTAAAGTCTTAAGTATTCAATGTTTAATCAGTGACAGTGCACTATTCTTTAAGTTTATTAATTTGAAAAGGTTAATCTAAAAGATTGTGAATCTAACGTACTCTATTTTTCTACTGAATTTGAGTTTGATGGAGGCAGCTGAATCATTTCATGTAAAGGAATGCAGCTGTTTTCTCTCCACCAACTCTCCCTCTTCCTATAATTGATCTCATTCCTGTACTCTGTTGGGAGAAGAGGGAAATAGCTGAGCCACCAATCCTCTTGAGATAAGGGGGAGGGGGATTTTCTGAATTCTTTTTAGTGGCAGAGTTTTTGCGATACCCTTAGCTGCATTAACAATTCAAAATACCCCTAGAGTGACATATCATAAAATGAAATCTTGAATTCATAGGCATATTGCTGATAAGATTTATTACTTTTAATCAATTTTGTAGCTACATCAAATTGCAAAAATTTATTGTAACTACAAGTGAAATAATATCAACTTTAGATTAGAGAAAACAAGATAATTTTTATTAAGTGCACAACACATATTTTAATCAAGAGTAAATCAGATAAATTTAGCATTTATAATGTAATCTACACACTGCTGTTAAAATTTGAATATTAAAATAAACATAATCAATTTTGTATTATTAAGAACCAAGAAATTGATTGTGGAAAAATTGGAATCTGAAGCAGTTTTCCTATAAAAAAATGCGGCAACAGATTATTTTAATGCTTAAATAATTAAATATTTAATAAACATATAAAGGGAAATAAGACTCTTGCAGCTGTTAAATTAAATGTATGCCTTGAAATTAATATATCAAGGGTACAATTTCAAGAATTGAACGTTTTTAATGCCCTCAAATGTTAACTCGAAATTTCGTCATGCAGCAGTTGATTTCGATTTTTTTTTTTTCTTTCCTTTTCCTTGTTCGGTTACTGAAGCCGGAAATCGCTTTTCTTTTCTTTGTTGCCTTTTCCGCTCCAGGAATGTTGCGAAAGAAGGCGCCCGTCGAATTTTTTTATTCAATGCCAAATCTTATCTAGAATTTTAGATCAAGAAGGGAAGGAAATTGCTTCTAAATTGAGGCGCTTCTTTCTCCTTCAAAGCGAAAATATAACAAAAGAATACACTTATTTCTATTTGTATTATCAGTCATTTAAAATGTTTTGTATGAATAACAACGACTTACCTTTGTGTTTTATAAATTATTTTTCCTTCTTCGAATTTTTGTTCTGAAGTATTAGATATTGTTTTCTGCCTGAACAAATTTTTAATTTTACGATAAACTGAATATTCTGTTGCCACTTAACTTTATGGTGAACGAAATTTTATCCCTTAACGATTTTTTTAATGGAATAATGAAATTTCTGATATGAATTAAATGCATAATATAGAAATTCTAGTTTTTTTTTTATTTTATAAAATGTTTTATTTAAATAAATATTAAAATATTTTTTTAATGGTTATATATTTTTGTTGTAGAAAACATTCTAAAATGTTTCAGTTTTCAACTTCTGGTACATATTATAAAAATATGTAAAAACAGCAAACGATAAAATTTAGAAGAAATATTATTTGCCCTAAATAAATAAAATTTATAATTTAGACAAATAATATTAATATATTTATTTTAACTAAAATAATAAATTTGCAGGATTTCTTTTATTACACTTATACTGGGTTTTTTTTCGACCATATCGTATTAAAATCATTTTGTTTTATTTATTATTGTTATTATTTTTGCGAAAAGAAGACAAAATGAATAAAACAAGTCTTATTTTATTTAGGTAGTGAAAAACGAAAGGTATCGAAATGTGTTGCGGGGCCATTTCAGGTTGGACTCTCATCCTCGCATCAATCCTATTGTAGAGGTGCTTGTCGGAAAAGCCAATACATACATTGTGTTCCAGAGATGCTACGGAGATCTACACTCCTATGTCCGGTTTAAGAAGAACCTCCCTGAAAGAGAGGCCCTACCCCTGTTCAGGCAAGTGGCATCTGCCGTGCGAGCCTGCCACTCTGCTGGTATTGTGTTGCGGGATCTGAAGCTCAGGAAATTCGTCTTTAAAGATCCACAAAAAGTAAGCACATGTTTTTGTGAAATCCTAACTTTTTTTTAGTTCTCGGTTTTATTGTAGAGAAAATTCTCTCTGTTTAAAATCTCTTTATTTAAAATGAGGCTTTTAATTTTTCAATCATATTTTATTTTGGCATTTAAATAAATTTTTGTTAAGCATATTTGTGGAATATTTTGGCATTTAAATAAATTTTGTTAAGCGTGCAATCATATTTGTGGAATATTTTGGCATTTAAATAAATTTTGTTAAGCGTGCAATCATATTTGTGGAATATTTTTGGCATTTAAATAAATTTTGTTAAGCGTGCAATCATATTTGTGGAATATTTTGGCATTTAAATAAATTTTGTTAAGCGTGCTGGCATCGAAAATGTATATTTTACGCGCTGTAGGTATAGAAAAACACATGTTCTTAATCTGTCTAATTTTAAAGAGTCGTGAGGTATGAATATTTGATTCTTTTTTAATTGTGTTTAAATGAAAGTACATTTGATTTAGAACAGATATTAAAAATTGAAATTAATATTATTATATATTATAGTTTAATATGAATATTCGTATAGGGAATTCTTTTTATGTAAAAATTAAAGAGGATGAAAATTTGTATTTAAAGCATTAAAAAAAAAAAAAAAAATTGAGGGGGAAAAATCAAATAGTTTTTCTAAGTTGTTCATTTAATATAGGAAAGGTTATTACTCGAAATAAAAAAAAAAAATTTTTTTTTGCCCATTCAGAACTGACAAAAAAAAAATGTTGTTTTTTCCATTCAGAACTGACTCACCATTTGCGTTAGGTGGTTGCCATCATACACTATAAATATAAGGCAGATATTTACGCGTGCTTCATTTAAAAATCTACACCTCTCTCCCAATTCTGTGGACTGAATCGTACACAAGGACTCTTCTATAATTAGGTGCCCGAGAACCGTTTTTAACGCGAGAAATGCCAACCCCAAGACGTACAGACGCTCGTCACTCCCATCTATCGTCTGGTGGGGCCACTGCGCAGACGCTGGGTGACGTATTGTGGGCGGGGATCTGCGACAGCCATTTTTGGGGCCCGAAAATTCGATATCCATTTTTGACAAGAGGCATTGACATTTTGTCAGAATCGTCCCAGAGAGAAATCTATTTAAATGAGTCACATTTATAATTCCCAAAAGCTCAAGGATTATATCGGCAACTATCTTCCCACTCAACAATTTTGTTTTTTAAAAAATTAATGAAATATCTGTGGGTGTTTTATTTTCAAAATTAAAAAAAAAAAAAAAATGCTGATATTCTGAGTTGACATCATCAATTGTTTATTTGCTTTTATTTTTTTTTTTTTTTTTATCAATTTAAAACAAAATTCGCGTTTTTACTGTGATTACGAATAGTTTATATATATAAAAAAAAAGAGGTTAATTGCATGGCGAAAACAAGATATGTAATCGTTCCGAGTGGATGATGTAATCGCACAAGTGTTACGGTATTTCAACTAACTTACTGATATTATGTAAGTTAGTTAAAATTTACTTTTTATAAACGTCACGTAACTAGTCATAAATAATAAATTGATGAAATCGCGTGTTCTTTGTTTCACAGCTATTTTTTTTTCTTCTCTGATCCCCTTTTAAACATCCGCTCTTTCCCTCTTTTCAATTTCATATAAACCGGCCCAGACCGGTTTTTTTTTTCTCTGTTTTTTCTAATGTGTCTTAGGAAGGTCTGCGTGAGTGGAGGAAGAAAAAAAAAAAATGGCGACGGAATGCCTTTATTCTTGCAGCTCCTTGTTCATTTCTTGAGCACAAAGAGTTGGCCTTCGATTAATTTTTTTTTTTTTTTTTTTTTTTTTCTTTCCATTCTAAAAGTCCCAACTGCTCGCCATTCGCGGGCTTTCTGTGTTCGCGTTGAATGTCCTCTAAGGTTATTCTAATGTAAGGCAGCGACCTCTGCCACTGTCTTCTAATCAAATGATTCGATTGCTTTATTGAAAGGCAGTCTGTTCGCAATATTTAGTTGAGAAAAAGTAACATAAAAAATAAATCATTTGGTTTTATTAAACATAACTGTTAATTAGATTTTATTTAAGGCATTTAAATTAACCAAATTCATTTAGAAAATTTTGCTATAATTGAATTGTAATTCATTTAACATATTAAAACATATAAATATAAATTTGAATTACGTTAATGTATTTATTTATATTTTTTTACACATTCGAGTTTTATTTCGGTATTTTACACATTTCGGTAAATATTACACATTCGATTATTACTTAAAAGATCTTCTATTTCTTTTATAAATACTAATACTATATTTTTATGATAAAATGATTAAAAAAAAAAAAAAAAGATTTTTATTGTATTAATTTTTACACTTAGTATATAATTTCATTAAAGGAATGTATTTTTCACTAAGGGAATGGAATGATCAAGCTCATAAATTTAAGTTGTATAAAGCATAAAAACATCAATAGATTAAGATTACGGAATTATGGATATTTTTATTATTAGAAATTAAATATTAAATATTTTCTTTCATGATGATTTCTTAATTTTGATTATAAAGCATTAAAATCAATGGGAAGAGAAAAAAAAAAATTAATAGAAACTGATGTAATAGTTGAAAATTTAATCATTACATTAAATTAACTTATTACCTGCTCTGTTTATTTTATGGTTGGTGAATTTGTTATTTTAAAAACTAATCAAAATACTATTAAAATAATTTTTTTTTTTCCAATAATGTAAAATGTTAATATTTTGTATTATTCAAAAGAATTTTTGTAAATGAAGGAACACGGAAGGTAACAATAAATAAATTATTCAGAAGTAAATGTACCGGAAGTGCTCATTTCTAATTTATTTCACACTTGAATGGCTGGTTCATGCTGATGGAAAACGAAAACAAAAAAAGAATATTAAGAAAAAAAATAATAATAATTCCGGTGTAAGATCAACATTGTGTAGGTAAACAAGATTAGAAAAAGAAATTTTTTTTTTCTTTTTCGAAATTGAAAATGCATTTCCTGAACAGCTGCAGGCTTTTACCGACTGGTTCTTTTTCGGGCGAACTCAATAAGAATTGGAATAGACGCGATCCGATTCCGTATGTCGGACGAATTACTGCAAACGAAAATCATCAAGCGAAACAGGGAGGGTGTCAGCTGAGGTCGTTTGCAAGCCGGCGATGTAAGAACGACCTCAAAATATATGACCTGTCTGTCGTATGGAAAGCGGATCTATTAAGCCTAAAAATGAAACCAACACGAGGCGTGAAAATATGGAAAAATTTCCGCAACGGCTGACATTTTATGCATTATGTAATTTTGTTCTAAAAATGTAGTGCAAATGATCTGAGAAAAAAAAAAGAACCAGCTATTTATTTATTTATTCTTTATATTTTCGAAAAAGTGGCGTCCAAACGATTTTTGTTTTTTAAAGTAACATAGGGCATTATTATTATTATTTTTTTAAAGTATGATTCTTAATTCACCACTGTAATTTTTCTAACAAACTAATTTGAGACTTTTATTCTTTGAAATGGGGTTCAGAGCGCCACGCAATCAATAAAAAAAAAAAAATTAAGATTTGTTTATTAAGGTTTAATATCTATAAAATTCATAATTTACCTAATTTTTATACTTAAAATTTAATTTTACTTTCATAAGATTATCTATTGAGAAATCCTTTTGTATGTAATTGATGATAAATTAGTTGCATGCTCGCCTCTTTGTATTTATGCAGAAATTGAATAAATCAAGAAAAATGGATAATTATTTTCAATTCGTGTGCTACTACCATCCTATTCGTTTAATTAAACTTATTGGTGAGCATGTGATATAATAATGCATGTTACTCAAATGTAGAACAGCTGTTCGTAATCACGCAGGTTTAAAAAAAGAAAAGAATAAAATAAATTAATATTGCCGGATAAACCATTTATTTAGTATTATCGACCTTGACTACCCTGTAGGTCAAAGGGTACAATTATAATACAGCAGACTTTCATTTCATCAGCAGAATGTTAATTTTTGTTACTTAAAGCCATAGGAAGGATATTTGTTTTTCGCATGTGCCGTGATGGCTGTTTGCCAACGTAAATGAGGATGGTCGGGGTGGAAGGGAGGGGGAAAACGGTTGCGTAAGGCTTCGTGGCGTTTCCTGAAAAGTATCTCTTTATCGGATCCTTTTAGAATGATTGTGTGCGTTAGAAACATATGCATGATTTCGAATTGCAACATTTTCGATATTTCACAATTCTCGCCCCTACACTGCAATAGAATGAAACGAGAGAGCGAAAAAAAAATGGCTGATAGTTCGAAACAAACCGCTTTCTGCTAGATTTCAAGTGCTTAATCTGTGATTTTCCACTTGATATCTTAGGGCCCTTTGATTCCATCTGCCATAGTTAATGGGGGAAAAAAAGATAGGAATCTTATATTAAGAGTTTCGTCATATTTTTAATGTAGCGGTATGATAAAAATATTATATTTAATTGTGAAGAGATATCGATTAAATTATTAATATTTTTGCATAGTATTTTTTTTTTTTTTTTTTGGGGGGTCTTATTCTAATGTTTAATTCTTATTTTTGTACATGATGAATAACTGAAAGTCCTAATTTTGTTTAATAGAAAAAAAAAGGTACTTACGTACTAACGGTACCTTGGCGACAATTAGTGAAAACGCGCCAACCGCCGCTACAGATTTGGCGGTTTTTAAGTGGCGCCAATCCACACTTAAAAACAATCAAAACGCTTTCAAAATATTTTTATTCAAAACAATAAAATATATCAAACACTTAATTTAAAATCAAAACAATAAAATATATAAAACACTTCATTTAAAATCAAAACGATTTAAAAATGCCGACCACAACGACTTTTACGTTTAGTAAACAAACTTTCATCAATTTCCACAATGCAATCTGGTCCACCTACCTTTTTTTTTTTTTTTTTTGGTTTATTCACCATATCCAAGACACATAATTCACGCATGTAATTGTTCCAATCTATAACAGTTTTATCCGATATATCAAGTTGCTTTTCACAAAATTTAATCGACGTCAACTCCTCGCACCAGCAGTATATGAATCTCAAAGCTGTACGAAATGGAATTCTGCTTCCTTCAAACCAGTTGTCTTTTCGAATCCCTCACGATGAGCACACTGACTGAAATTGCATTTCCAAAACTTACGTTCACCAAAATAAAGTTTCATGTCATGGGAATTGGAACATTTTTGTTGTTTTGGTAAAATATTTCGCTCCTGGAAAAATAAAATTGCATCGTGCTCCGTTTCTGGCAAATCCCAAATACGCATTTTCGTATCACAATAATATGGCGTCGAAACTCAGCAAATCCACAGCCGTTAAGATTGCCGCCACTTAAAAAAGCGCCAAATCTGCAGGAGTTACTGTATTGGCGCCACTGAAAAACCGCCAAATTTGCAGGGGTTCCATTGGCGACACTTAAAAATGCCAAGTCTGTCGCCAAGGTACCGTTAGTACGTAAGTGCCAAAAAAAATTATAATGTACCTTGAAAAACTTTTTTAATGAATTTTTTTTATTAAATTATGCAATAAAAGATTATAACATTTTTCTGTATTCTGCAAAATAAAATTTAATCAGCTTTTTTTTTTCATATATATTGTATATGAGGATGGTATATATATTAACAAATTTGAGCCAACAAAAAATATTCTTAGTTGGTTCTCTATATTGGAGAAAAAGAGTTTATAAATCAGGATAGTTTGGCTTAAACAATGATTTTTGTACAAGTAAAAAATTGTTTCCCAAAAATAATACAATTACAGATTTCAAACTATATAAAGTGAAACGTTCAGAATTTATCCAAAACTTTTAGCAATTGTTAACACTTGAATGCGATGTTAGTTGTATTTTGTATATTTCATTAAATTGTTTAGATTTTATTTGATAATTTTTTAAATGTATGATTCTATTTAATGTTTGTTACATCAAATACTAGTGTATCACACAATCATTAATGATTCTCTTTTTATTTTTAGAACACAATTAAAACTGGAAACATTAGACGATGCTGTTGTTTTGGATGAGGATAGTGATGTGCTAAATGACAAGCATGGTTGCCCTGCCTATGTCAGTCCAGAAATCTTAAGCCCAACCAGCAATTATTCTGGTAGGGCTGCAGATTGCTGGAGTTTAGGCGTCATGCTGTACACAATGTTGGTGGGTCGCTATCCTTTCCATGACATAGAACCAAGTGGATTATTCAACAAAATTCGCAGGGGTTGCTACACAGTACCAGATCATTTATCCTCCAAAGCCAAATGCCTCATCAGGAGTCTTTTGAGAATGGATCCTTCCGAAAGACTGACTGCAGAAGAAGTGCTAGATCATCCGTGGTTTCGCGACTCAAAGTTTGCCGATGAATTCAAAGAGACTGCTGGGTCAACTGACCAAATAGTACCCGATAAAGAATTCAATTTTGAGGACGATTCTCCATCTATATGATTATCTTGACTTTTTCATTTGTGTATCGTCAGATGTGGCAGCTACTCATGCAAATACATCTTGTGAGCCTATGGATATGCTATCCTTGTTTTCCTATAATTCTCTAGCCATATGTGTATATGTGTATTGGAAATAATTTCTCTGATATTGCTTTGGGAAATAAAAGCAAATAACTGCTTTTGGTGGCATCATTAAAGATATATGGACCATACAGAATAATTAAAACTACTAGAATTTCCTGTGTATTTTGGTTTTCTTAAATCCTTAATGAACAAACAGTTTTACTATTCAACTAAATTACAGTAATCTAAAAATTATAATTAAGCTATTTAAAAATATATTTTAATTCTGGCTAATTACATTGTTAATGTTTTATAATAATAAGGTTTATTACATAAAATATATTTAGATATGTTAAAATTAGGAAAAGTAATGAATATGCTAAATAAGATATCATCATTAATGATGCTACCAATATTTGTAATATTTTTGTCAATTAGAAATTAAATGACCATCTATTTTCTAGAAAATGTTTTATGTAAATTTGTGGCACTTTTGCATTTTCTCCCATAGAATAATGCATTATAATTGCTGAATAGTAAGAAATGAATTCATAATATCCTTAATGTGCAAGCAGATTAGATGACAAAGCAACAAAAAGTCATTGCACTGCCAACAGCTCTCCAAAGTTGCATTTCAACTGTATTGTATTGTCTGCATGATTGTTGTTTCACATTTGTTAAATGTTGTATGTCAATGTATTAAAACAGCAAATTCCCTTTCGGGTGGGAACAAATGACTTAGTTCCCTGTAGATTTGTTACGTAAATGTCTATTCTGTGATGTAGGTTCATTGTTGTCTGTTTTCTCGTCTTCAAGCTTCTATTCTCAAGTTGTTGAGAACTCATTGAGAAGAGATGTGTCAATTTTTTTCTTGTAGATGGTATTTTGTTCCTCATTTGAAAAATAGACAAGCAGAGCAAAATTTCCCTTTTTTAATAAAATACAGACACATTTGACTCGATTATTAGAAACTTTCTCTAAAACATTAGATCTTTTACAACATTTACAAAGATTGAAGTTTTTGAAAGTGTAAATATCATTTGTATGATTTCTCATTGTCATAACATCAATGTTTAATTTAGAAAATACATTATTGTAGAGTATTGAATTAAATGATTGCATTCTGAAATAATTAAGAATTACCATTTGACCAAATTAAGAATTACCATTATAACACCAAATTAATTCATGATGAATTTTTCTATAACCTTCTTTAAAGGTCATAAAATTTTAAGGGACATGTGAATATTGTATATAGATCTGCATTATTTCAGCTAGAACTATACTATTGGATGTCTATAGTAACGAGTAATTTTAATTAATTCAAAATAACAATTTTAAGAAGCTAATTGTTGCTTGAAAAATAAGATTGACAATTTGATTAAATCTTTAATTCTCTTTTGTAAAGAACAACAAAGATTTTCATAAAGACATTTTAAGTCTTATAAAAATGTACCTGATTAATATTATTTATTTATACAAAATTTTGTAAAATAGAAAAAATGCTTTTTACTCGCTGCTTTGGAACAATACAAACTATTTCAATATTTAGAATTCGTGTAATTTTCTAGGTGTTTTAGAACTTATGTAAATTACATTTGAAATTTGGTTTAATGTTTCTTTTTATAGAATTTGTGATAAATATGTTGGTACAGAATGTTTTGTGAACCTGTCTTATAAATGTTACAATTTGGGATTTTGTTTGAATGCTAAATTATGTATTCACATTAAAAAAAAAAAAAATATAAATCTTGTATCTTCTTCCAAAAAAAAAGTTTCTTAACATAATGCCAAAATATATGTGAATGAAAGTTTTTATTTTTTAATCAGTTTTATGTTTTTTCTTCTAAATATAAATTAGTCTATTTATAACTTCTATTCTTGATGCATTGTGCATGTTTGTAATTATTTTGTTAATGCACCACATATCACTCATATTGTATTATAATCATAGAAATAAATATAAATTAATACATAATGAAATCATTAAATAATCCTGTAACTTTTGAGTACTTAGAAAGATTTTTTTTCGCCTTGACTTTGAATCTAACAATCATCAATGGAAAATATCATATACATCTCTCTATAATCAGTAATGAATCATGTTTATCAAAAATGATATAATACTTATTTATATTAAATGATACTCAAAGCTTAATAAGGAAATAAATGAATTTATTTCAAATGAAAAAAGCTTAATAAAAATGCTATGGTTTCTTTTCTATTATAGCTTTGTTCTGCAATTTTTCATCTAATCAGTTTATAAAATTTTGTTATTAAATAGATAAATGCAAAAAAATTGTGTTTACTTGTTATATATATAAATATTACTGTTAGTGATTGTTTTATTGGAATATCTAAAATGTTTCTTCATTTCAATGGATTCTTGATTCCATGTTACTAAATTATCATTGCATTGTTTTTCATGTCATTGTTTAGATATGTTCAATAAAATGTGACAAAGATAATTTGTCTAATTTTTCTTTACTTATATTTATATAACACAATTTTATCCTTATCTTCAGATGCAATTTAAATGTTATATAATACAAAAACAATTTGCAATATTTTTTTTATCTTGGGCAGTTGACAAACTCTTGCATGTTAACATTTTTGTCTATTCTGTGGTAATGCAGTGAAGTTTTATTTAAAAATTAAATGAAAATTCAAAGACAGATTTCTAATTAAGATTAGAAAATTTAAAATGCTACATGTTAATTGCCTTGGATTGAAGACTGGACAAAAATCAAAATGATATAGATAATAGGCAATGTATTTATTTAAAGTTTGGTAAATTTTCAACTCCAGTAAAAGAAAAACCTTAAAAGTTAGCATTTCGTTATTATAACTTTATATGAATGATTCCTCACAAAATATTTTGTAATTTTAAAATTTTCATCTGACTCTTATTTATAGTACAAATCTATATTATTAATTACTAATCAATCTTTAAAACTAAATTATTGAATTCACACAATTACCAGTATTTTTTTTACTAATATCAGAAAGATACATATAACGAATGAAAATAAGATTTAAGCTCCGTGAAATTTTGTATAAACAACATACCAAAATATTAACCTATTATAGTTAACAGCAAGCACTTTTTAATCTGGCATATTTGAGTGTGAAAATGGATTTAATGGGCATACCAAAGATAAAATTGCTCTAGATAAAAATTTAAATGATTCATTTAAGACTTACCAAGTTTAATGCACATTCTGAACCTATACAGTCAATATTAATATGCAATTAAATATTTGGCCTTTCTTGTAACTACAAAATAAAAATTCATACTTTGAACATTAATTTATTTGAATATTCTTGTATTGATATAAGCACAGCGCAAAAAAAATCAATAGTTTACAATGATAGTTAAAACATATTGTGACAAAATACATAAGCCTATTTTACTGTTTAAAAAAAAGTATGATATTGTGTTGCTTTTGCAATTAGGATTTCTACTTAAAAAAAATTAATAATTATACACAATTTTATGAGGTCTACACCTACTGAAATGAAAATGGACAGTTATGATAAACATTGGGCGAAAATGGGGGCAATGCAGTATTGTAACCTGAAGGTCAAGATCACTGAATTAAAGAGCGTCTATTATAATATGGTATTTGTTCTTATGTGTAGATATCTTTTATTATGCTTATGTAAAAATTAGTAAATCATATAATTTTCTTTTTTAAAAACCTGCATGTTTCATGAAACAGTATATCTATGATTAGTTTAATAATTGTAATACATATCAATGTCTATACAAACATACCAAAATATAAGCACAGGAGTAAAATTTTTTTTATTTAAAAACATTCGAAAACTTATACAGGATGGATTATGCATTATGAAGTTCCGTAATAAATTAATTTTTAACTGAACTTCATAATACTTTTCAAAACAAACTGTTATAAAATAATTTAATATGAAAAAAAATACATATAAAAGTAAAAATATTTTCCATTCTAAATTTATTTATCTATACATGAAATAATTAATTTAGACATAACCAGGTACTGTTTTTGGTAATAGAAAAACATGGCAAACATTACCTTATGATAAATTTTGTGCAGATAACTAATTTTATAAACATAATTTAAGGAATATTGAAGTAACAAATCAAAATTAAGTATAAATAATGATGCGTTTTTCTTTTCTTTTTTATATCCAACATCTTATAATATGGAAGAAAATATTATTCAAGCTGGAAAAAAGTTCAGAGACATTATCTAAAACAAAATCTTTTTAAATAAGAGCTATCATCAACTGACTTTACCTAATTCAATTTTTTGTATTGCTTTTGATGAGTGGTAAATAGCTGAATCAATCATGCCAGCAACTAGAAAAAAAAATATAATAAAATAAAGAGAGAACCAAAATAAAAGCAAATATACTATCAATAGAATAAATATCTAAATATCTCTTTCATAACTAAATAAACCACTATGCTTTTACTTAAAATATATTCTTGTACTCTAAATTTGCTTTTATATATATATCCCATACAAATAACAGTATCAAATTAACAGGTAATATAGAATAGCTTACACACGAAACAAAAAATTTTCATTTTAATCACAAAGATGCTATATTTGTAATATATATTATATATATATAATTTTATTTGTTTTTAATAATAGAATGGCTTCTATAAGATCTTTTTTCATTGTTGATCCAAGATGGCTTTTTATCAGCTTTAAGGATGAGAAAAATCTCTGAACATTTACTTGGTTTGCTATTAAATCAGCAGCTGTCTTTGCTACTGGTAGTATTATCGAAGGGCACAGTGCCTTCTTAACATTTAATTTTAACGTTAATTCCTAGAATTTTTGAAAAATAAGAAATTTTATAAATGGATAGTTGGATTTTTAAATTGACCTAGACTCCTTTTGGAAATGCTTATAATAATGTAAACTAACATCGTTATTTATATAACACATTGATGTTTTATTATTATTTATATAACACATTGACTTTCTTGCTTTATGACTTTATCTTTTTTTCTAATCAGTTCAAAATCCAGGAATTTAATACATGTAAAATGCAAATGATAGCAAATAATATGTTATTTGAAGTTTTATTTTACAAAATCAAAGGATACTGTAGAACTATATCTAACTTTAATATATGGGTACATACTATAAAACTTTAAAAAATATTTTATGCCATTTTTTTCAGTTACGAGTTGTCATTATTTGCATAAATAGAATAACCTGATCAAAATGGAAGAATCTCAATAAAATGCCTTCATTTCATTTGTTAAGATTTAAAATTTTAGTTTTCTAGTAAGATGGAACCTTCTTTATCTTCATCAAACATATATTATTCACATTTCTATGTTTAAATAATACAAAATTATTTGGGGGGAAAGGGGGGAGAGAGGAATGAAGTTTAGAATTTATTATTTTCAATTTGTATTAACCACACTGATATTACAAAGTTGTATTAGCAACACTGGTATAACAAATATGCTTGAATGAAAAAAACACGGTTAAAAGTGTTAGTTATTGATATGCTGCATAATAGTTGATATTCTTTAATTTAAACTACACTAATGTTATGCTCATGCAACTTATCTTCTCTTACATATATGTGAAATCAATAGCAGATGAAAAAAAAATATATACAAGTTATCAAAATAATGGAAATACCTGTGAATAAAATGACCTTTAAGAGTGTGCTTCATAAGCATTCAAATGCAATCTTAGCCATCAGTATTTTTAATATAAAAAGTATAGATCATGGTAGTACGAGGTAACTTTAGTGAAAGTTGTGCACGTCTTGGATTTTTGTCAAAAGCGTAAAATGTCAGATATCGTAGAATGTCAAAGAGGCCAAATTGTAGGAGTCCCACTAGCAGGAGCAATTGTGATCGAAACATCCCAGCTTTTTGGCCTTTCTACAGGCACTGTGTCTATAGTCACAGAGCACAGACAGCACGACCAAACAAAAGAGTGGAAGGAAGCTGAGTAAAAGACAGGTAATGAAGCTGATTATAATGTCTAAAAACGAAAACAACTGTAGCCAAAATGACCGCAGAGCTCAATCATCATCTGATTCTTCAGTGATTATAATAACAGTTAGGAGGCACCTTCATAAACAGGACAGAGCAGCAATTCCCAAGCCACTTGTCACATCATTGGTTTTTTGCTGGCCCAATCATAAACCTGAAATTAAGGATCACTGGGGAGATGTATAGAGAAGTTTTAGCTGACATGCTCATGATGATAATGCTCTTATTCATGCAGGGGGACCTGATGAACATGAAGATGACGTGAAACATCTACCTTGGCCCGTACAGTCCCCCAAAATCAATAACATTGAATCGTTATATCTATTTTAGAGCGGTCGATCCGGAATCGATATCGTCCTGCAGTATCTCTACCGGAACTTTCACAATATCTCCATGAAGAATGGTTCAATGTTCCTCTAAACACTATTCAGCACTTGTATGATTCAATCATCAAGCAAATAAAAGCTGTATTATACGCCATATTAGTAAAGGATTCCTTATGACTCTAGGGTGTTTTCCATTATTTTGACAGCCACCTGTATATATAGATATATATTCATGTATAAATATATTATTATACCTGTAAATACACCACCCACTATTGCACAAACACTAGTCAGAAAATGAAAGAAAGATCTGAAAAAGAAAATGCAAATTTATAATTTCAAGTACAAAGTATTATTAGTGCTACACATAAATATGTATTTTATATTGAAAATTACTTTTTGAATAAATAAACATATATAATTTAACAATTTGAATGCCTTTCGCAGAAAATTGGCAATTGCATATTTTGCAATTTTTGGACAAATGACTGAATTTTTACATTCAGCCTAACTTTTTCTTTGCAATCTGAAAATGTCATTAAATAAATGGGGGAATCTATAAACCTCGAAATTACAAATAATCACAAGAAGTTTGTGTTTAAGTCAATCCAATTTAACGTAATAAAATATTTTTAAATAAAATATGACATCATAATTGCTTAATAAGTAATACAGAATTAGAGTAAAATAGGAGTTAAAATCATGTTGTGGGATTTTTGGAAAGTATTTTTCTACTATTTTATTTACAGATTTCCTTTACATTTTATATGGTTTGTGTTATAAAAGTATATATTATTTATGCAATGAAAAACTTAAAAAAACATTTGAAATTAGTAAATTTATTTCCCAAATTAATAATTCATTGACACGGATCCAGATTTTATTAAGCCCGACTTGTGGTTCAGTAGTAACATGTGCCACTGGTGAGTATTAGGGCTGAGGTTTAAACCGCTGGCGGTTTTGTTGTAGACACTGTTACAAAAAAACGAGGGACTCGATGGCGTTTGCGATGTTCAATCTCTTGCCTCGTTAGTAAAACTACCTAGTGGGAGTTTTCCCCCATGCGATGCGTTCTCAATGCCGCTAAAAGTCCTTCCAGAAGCATTGTTACTTCTTCAGCGACTCGAACACAAGTCAGACTTTTACTTACGGGTGCTCCATCACAACAGAATCTGCCCCCTTTCCCTCCATCCATGAATTGACTACTCATGGGATGTCCGTCCCCCACTGTAGGACAGTCACAAGATTTTACTTTTCAATATATATATGTGTGTGTGTGTGTGTGTGTAAAAAGAAAAAAAGTTTGTGTAAAAGTATTCGGACTCATGAAACCCATGAAAGGATCAAGCAGAGTATGATTCTTTTCATTCAAGAAAATTTCGATTGCTTCTCGGAGATAAAAAAAAATCGCATTAGAATTATTCCGCATCAGTAGTGATATATCTTAATCTTTTTTCCATTTTGTTCCTTCATCATCATCCATTCGTTCATCCTCGTTTTCTTTTTAAAGAAGTTAAAAAAATTTTTAACTCCTTTAAAAATATTTTCGCCAGTGATCGTGCCGTAAATGTTAAGAAAGTCGAGAAGATCTTCACACACTTTATAACTTTTATCTCGCTCTCGAATAAAAACTAACACCTGAGCAGTATCTAAAATATCTGTTGACTCATTTGGCGCCAAAGAGAGCCACTCTAAATGAGTCAATTTTTTTGTTAGACAATTGAGCTAATATATTTTCCGCAATATCATCTACTCTTCGAGCCATAGGTTTTGCTGACAACTCATTTTTTAAAAATAAATTAGCCTTTTGTGGACACATTTCTTCTGCTGCAGCAATGATGCAATTCTTGATTAATTCGATGTCAGTAAATAGTTTCCGGTGTTTGGCTATTAAATGAGCCACGCGGAAACTAGCAACAGTTGCTGCCTCTTGTTCAGCATTTGCTCAAGCAACAATTGCTGAGATTTATATTATTCATTTCCCGCTAATTTCGTAATGAAATTTTACGCGAAATTCAAAACTACAGTATGTTGGTATGATTAGCTAACTAGATTTTGATTCTTGGGGTTTAATTTAGGTATGGTTTGGTTTGTCTCTCTAGGTAATTTTTGCACACTTTAGACTAATTAGATGGGGACCTACAGTTTAACGACCACTAACAAAACCTCCATGCCACCACCAGGATTCGAACCTGAAGCATGTAGCATCAAAGACCAGAGCGCTAGACAATTGGCCACCAGGCCGCGATGGTTTTGAATTTAATAAACCAAATGTTTTTAGCTTTTTGCAGTACAAAATTGTATTCTAACGGATGACAGTCAATATTAGAGGATCATTTAACTTCATTACTGGATTTGCTAGTTGGTTTGTCGCTTTACGGTCATTTTTTTTTTTTTTTTTTTGCAAATTTTAGACTAATTACACCAGGATCTACAGTTTAACATGGATTCCGAACTACTCACAAACATCTATGCAACCAGGATTAGAACTTGGAGCCTTGGAACGTGGTACCAAAGGCCATAGTGCTAGCCAATTGGCCACCAGGTCGCTACTTAGTGGATGAGTCAGTGTGGCCCTCAGGCTAAAATGTTTGGAGACCCCTGGTATAAAGCATTTAAAGAAAGTCGAGAAGTGGTAATTGATTTGTCTTCTATTAGTAACCTTTAATTGTTACGACCGACGAAAAATCGGCAAAATCAAAAAGTTGGAGGTCAAAAATCGTCATATGAGTCTTAGAGAGTTGGCTCAAAAGATAAACGTATCTTTTTTAAGTTCGCTTATAACATTATGACTGATATTTTGGGGATAAAATACATAATCGTTCGACTGGTTTCGAAAGAGCTTGCTTTTGCTTAAAAATGATTTCTGGACAAGAGAGTTTAAAACATGATTTCTGGACTACCATCTTCATGAAACGTAATGAATGTCATCGACCAAGTATTGTATTCACCTGCCATAGTACTATGTGACTTTTTCCTAATCCCAATGTTAAAACTACCATTTAGAGGAAGGCATTTTAACTCGACTGAGGCCAACACTTTATAGAATTATAGCCTTCAAAGCTACTGCCGTGAATGCTTATTTATCGTTTATTATTATAATATAATATAATATACACTTAACGGAGTCAACCATGTTTAGAGCCTTCATTTTAATTTAGAAATTTGATTTTAAGCAAATTCGCTGAAAAAGATACCTCGATCAGCCTACGAAAAATGTATGGAAGACTGGATAAAGCGCCAAGTCCGGACGAGAATACGAAACAAGCGAGTCGTTCCAGCGAACCCGTTAAAAACCGGTTTGTTTCAGTGTGGACAGAACCCCTCGGAGTGAGTCAGATGTCTCAATCAGCTGAAACCAGAGAACCAGTTCTTCCAAAACGTCCAACTCGATGACGCCACTTTCGATCAGCTGTTACTCACAGCAACAGATAACGGCTTGCTTCTGCGGTCAGACGAAGACACTCGGAGCGAGAACGACTCCGAGTGTCTCATACTCGTCTGGACAAGGCTATAGTTGTACTGACATCGATGATGCTTACTTGAGGGCGACACAAAAAAATCATGATGAATAAATTTTTGTGTGCTTTAATTAACAATTCCGAATACTTTTTACACAGAATGTATACAAATTACAGATTTAGAAAAAAAAAAAAAAAAAAAATTGCACTTGATAGCTTAAAAATTGCGCAAGCACACGATATTATATACTTGCATATATATATACATGCGCCCACACATATATGCATACACTACACATACAGAGTAATATATACACATATATATATATATATATACACACATACATACATACATACAGTGGCTCACATGAGTGAATGGACACCAAGATGTTTTTGGAAAAGAAAAATATCAATTGTCGTTTTTCTAACTTAATTTTAAACTTCGGCTGACACTTTTAAATATTATTCGGTTTCGTTCTAGAAAATTAATTTTGCAAATACATTTTTTTTTTTTTTTTGTAAATATGGCTGAATTCCCAGAAAGAAATAACGTTTGACAACTTATAATCAACTAAATTTATGAACAATGTAACAAAACTATTTAAAATTGGATCGTTTTTCCCCCTATCAAAAAACGTTTTAAAGAAGAAACATGGATTAAAAACGAAGAAAGAAGATGCTCCATTCTATCCTATTTGGCATGAACAGCTGTTTATTCCAAGAAAAATGACGAAAAATGTAATTTTAAGCACTGTACAAATTTTTACAGACTTTAATTATTCAACTTCCCTGAA
The DNA here is from genome assembly GCA_021605095.1 of Caerostris extrusa. Taxonomy (NCBI): domain Eukaryota; kingdom Metazoa; phylum Arthropoda; class Arachnida; order Araneae; family Araneidae; genus Caerostris; species Caerostris extrusa. The sequence goes on along the minus strand of BPLR01000860.1, from coordinate 60,995 downwards.
ACTCACTGAGACGAGTGATTCATTCTGCTGGTTTGCATGGGCGTTTCACTGGAAGAAAAAAATTTTTGTGTAATGAGCAAAAAGATGTTTGTGAAATCATGCTAAATAAGCCCCTATCATTACTGAAACGATGACTTACTCATAGTTGAGAAACTTAAACTTTTTTTGTTTCTGATGGTAATATGCTGGTTAAAACACACACACACACACAAAAACCAGAAGAACAGTGACGCATGGAGTTATTAGGTGTTCTTGCGTAGGGATGCATGTCACCATCAAGATTAGGAAATATACTACACTATGTGGAAGAAAGTGACGGGACACGACACTATAACGACATAAACTCATATTTATTAAAATTAATAGGAGGTAGGGCCTCCTTTGGCTGCATCACAGCTGCAAACCTTCTGGGTATGCTTTCCACTAAATTAGCCATAGTGGCAAGAGAAATTTCCTTCCAAATGTTTAACAGGAAGTTTTATAGTTCAGGCTTGCTTTTGGGGAGTGGGGTGCAGGCCCTCAACCGACGGTCCAATTCGTCCCAGAGATGTTCAATTGGGTTAAGATCAGGGCTCTGCACCGGCCACTCCATGCGCTTAACGTTGTTGTTCACATACCAATCAAGAGTCCTCCTTGCAAGATGGCATATTGCGTTGTCGTCTTGATGCCAGCAATCATCCATATCGTGCGTTGCCCAGAAAGGGAGGAAGGACATGATTGTCGAGAATATCACAGTATCTATCGGCATTCATCGCACCATCAACCTTCACCAGTGGGCCAGCCCCATACCAGGAGAAACAGGCCCATACCATCAATCCCCCTCCACCAAACTTTACAGTTGGGACGACACACTCGGGCAAAAGGCGTTCTCCTGGTAAACGCCATACCCAAACACGTCCATCGGAACGGAAAAGGGTAAATCGTGACTCTTCACTCCAAAGGACGCGTTTCCAGTCATCCAGAGTCCAAGTAAGGTGGTCTTTGGCCCATCGAAGGCGCGCTTTCTTGTTGGTTTTCGTAATCAAAGGCTTATGGGCCGCCGAACGTCCAGTGTAACCGAACTTATTTGCCTTGATACGAAGAGTCTTGGCGAAACGGCCACACCTGTGGCTTGTCTAAACTCATTAGCGATGTTATCCATGGATGTTTGACAGTTACTTCGAATCTCCCTGCCGAGTACCCGCCGGTCCCTGCTGGTGAGAACTGTAGGTCGTCCACTTCGGGGTTTGTTCTGACAGTGTCCCTCAGTCTTGTAGCGACACACAACACGTTCTACAGTTGATTTTGAGCAGTTACGGAGACGGATATCTCCCTAATTGACACCTTGGCAAGATGCAATCCAACCAACACACTTTCTCGAACTCAGACAACTCTTCCCGTGGCGGCATCTTGACAAAAAACAACTCTAGTCGACTCCACAGAGCCTTTATAGGATATGGCAGACACGTGATACCTATTATTGCGTATGTGTCAGCTGTATTGTTGACTTTTCTAGTTTCCGAGGGGTGTCCCGTCACTTTCTTCCAGATAGTGTATTTATGGATGGTACAATGTGGATCACTTACTTTAGTTAAATATGTTAATAAACACCTTAAAGCATTCAGTCAAATGTAAGTATTCGAAAGAAATTTAAAGATATGATACAAAGCTCGTTTTTTCTAAACATTTGTCTTTGGTGTCCTAAAGTTATCCAAACACCACCTCAATCACTGAATTACAATCCAATAATATGTTGCACAATCCACATATATGATTGTAATATACTATAAGTGGAGATCTGGTTTTTCGCTCTACGGCCATTTTTTGCACACTTTGGGCTTCTTAGACCGGGACCTACAGCTTAACGTGGATTCCGTACCACTAACAAACATCTATGCCACGACCAAGATTTGAACGTGAAGGCTTTGGTACCAAAGTCCACAGCGCTAGCCAATTCGCTAGCGCACTGGGTTCAAGCCAAGAAAGAAGTTAGAAGAAAACGAGAAGACAAAATGAATGATAAACGGACTTAAAAATAAATTAAAAATTAAATAAAAAGAATAAAACAATCTTTATATAAAACTCAATATGAAATCTAATCCAAAATATTTGAAACGTCCTATAAGGTACTAATTTACAAAAAAAATTTGTCACGTTTATTAACCAAAATCCATTACATTTCTTCTATAACATTCCAAAGTATCCATTAACCTATAGGATACACTATATATACACTGAAGTGACAAAAGTCATGGGATACCTCTTAATATCGTGTCGGCCCTCCTTTCGCCCGGCAAAGTGCAGCAACTCGACGTGGCATGGACTCGACAAGTCGTTGGAAGTCTTCTGCAGGAATATTGAGCCATGCTGTCTCGATAGACGTCCATAATTGTGAAAGCGTTGATGGTGCAGGATTTTGGGCACGAATAGACCTCTCGATGATGTCCCATAAATGCTCGATGGGATTCATGTCGGGCTATCTAGGTGGCCAGATCATTCGTTGGAATTGTCCAGAATGTTCTTCAAACCAATCGCGAACAGTTGTAGCCCGGTGACATGGCGCATTGTCATCCATAAACATCCCATCGTTGTTTGGGTACATGAAGTCCATGAATGGCTGCAAGTGATCTCCAAGTAGCTGAACATAAGCATTTCCAGTCAATGTTCGGTCCAGTCGCACCAGAGGACCAAGTCCATGCCATGAAAAAACAGCCCACACCATTACGGAGCCACCACCAGCTTGAACAGTGCCTTGCTGACAGTTTGGGTCCATGGCTTTGTGGGGTCTGCGCCACACTCGAACCCTACCATCAGCTCTTACCAACTGAAATCGTGACTCATCGGACCAGGCCACGGTTTTTCCATTCCTCTAGGGACCAACCGATATGCTCACGTGCCCACGAGAGTCGCTGCAAGCGATGTCGTTCTGTCAGTAAAGGCACTCGAGTCGGTCTTCTGCTGGAATAGCCCAAGAAAGCCAAATTTCTCAGCACAGTTCTAAAAGACAAGTCCCTTGTACGTCCCACATTGATTTCTGCGGTTATTTGATGCAGTGTTGCTTGTCTGTTGGAATTTACGACTCTTTGCAGACGTCGCCGGTCTCGGTCGTTAAGTGCAGGCGGTCGACCACTGCGCTGTCCATGGTGGGATGTTATGCCTGAAATTTCATACTCTCGGCACACTCTTGACACAGTGGATCTGGGAATGTTGAATTCCCTAACGATTTCCGAAATGGCATGACCCATGCGTCTATCTCCAACTAACATTCCGCGTTCAAAGTCTGTTAATTCTCGTCGTGCGGTCATTATCACGGCAAAACCTCTTCACATGAATAACTTGAACAGAAATGAAAGCTCTGCGAAAGCACTGCGCATTTATACCTGTTCTACGCGATGCTACTGCTATCTGAAAATTTGAATATTGCTATCCCATGACTTTTGTCACTTCAGTGTATATATATATATATCAATATTTCGTTTAAATTCTTGTATGGCATTTTTGTCTGTCTTACCTTTTTTTATTTTATTATCTGTTTAAATCACACTTCACAAGCAGAAAAACTAAATTCTTGTTCTATAAAACACTTATTAGACCTATTTTGGTTAAGACTTTAAGGGCTATTCTTGGAGGCGTTAGGGAAAGTGATAGTTGGAGAAGACGGTACAATGCAGAAATGTATAAATGCTATAAAGACCCAGATATTATAAAAAATTATATACATTGAATATTTTTCCGGCCCGTGAGATTAATCATACTTTTACAAAATATATTTATTTTATAGTGTCCAAAGTAGTGAAAACCAATCACATGTGTATGTGATGATGACTGTGGATACACACAAAATATATAAAAAAAAAAATACTTTATGTGTACATTCATATATTCAAAATTAACTGTCGAAATTGTGAGATAAAAACTAATTTTGATTTTAAAATCATATTCTTGCGAATATAGGACAGATATTGCCTGTTTTATTGATGAGTTCGCAGAATAATTAAATTATATTCTACGAATTAATGAGGTGCGCGCATCTTGGAACATCTAATATAACAAGTTCTATGTCTCACACTTTAAGTGACCATACGCATAGTTGATTGTTGCTAGCAGAGCAAACCAGACTCTTAGTTGAAGTTGTTAGCGCTTTTGGTTCAACTTACATCTGCGAATCGTTTTTTTTTTTTTTTTTTCAAAAATGAAATTGGCGAAACACAAAACACGCTCAAACATAACGGACACTGACCTGCAACACCCATTGCGATGTGCGAATACCCAAATTGAGATCGATTTACAAAAGCTAAATGAAAGAGTGGAGAAACACATGTCGCACTAGTCAAATAAATATTTTTAATGATTTCATTTTTTTTTTTATATTTATATTTTTAATATTTCCTTTTAGTGTTATATATTTCGTTATCATGTGCGTATCATTAACATTTAGTATCACTATTATTATATTATCTATGTTTACATGTCACATGTTTATATGTCAGAATAATCGTAAACACAAAAATAATAACTCATTATATTTCAATTTTTCACTCCCAAAAAAAAATGTCTATAGTGGGTCTAAATCTGATATGGGGATATATAATTTTATATGCGCCCGTGGGGTTAGATGCATTTCCAAAATGACCCACAAGATTAGTTTCAGTTGACCACCCCAGCTCTAGGGTGATATGAGACCGAGACAGGATTAAAGTGAATCCGAACCCGAAACCTGTGGCACAGCGTCAGGCGCTAGCCACTCGGCCATCACCATCGTACTGCATGCATTTTTAGGTATCAACTCCCATACATATTGAAAAGAATATACAAAAGTATCCACATAAAACAGTAATAAATTATTTAATTTTTCAATTTTCACAGGAAAAAAAAAAAAAAATTACTTTTGCTTTTCACCATATTTGACCATGAGTGGAGCCAATTCATAAATGACAAACACTCCTGGCAATCCCTGCTCTCCGAAAAGTGTCGAAACTTGCTTCTGATGACGAGTGACGGCAAACTGATTCGTGTGCAAGGTCTGAAAAAGAATTTTAAATTAAGAGTGAGTCATATGAACAGGGCCGGATTTACCTATAGGCTAACTAGGCTTCAGCCTAGGGTCCAAGATCAAGAGGGACATTCAAATTGTTAGCAAAATTAGAATTACACTATTCTAAAAGCAGTGAACACTGAATCGAAAATAAGGAGAAATTCTACACATATGACTAATAAACAAACATAAAAATAATTATTTTCGTAGTCAAAGATTTTTATTATTTAAATTTTGTTCATTTGTAAATGTTGTGCGTTATGTTTGACTAGTTATTGTTGCAAGTACTATATAGGGTGCTGAGAATAAATGTCCAAATAAGTGTTCTCGACTTTTTTTTTTTTTTTTTATTTATTATCCGTGCCATATTTTTTTTATAAAGATTAGTACCCATCACAGACATGTTTCATTTAACATATTGATATATATCACAGTAATGGTGTATTTTATTGTCTCATGTAATTTACAACTTAAAAATGGGAGGTGAAAGGGCCTCATAAGTGGAATAGCCTAGGGCCTCTTTTCATCTAAATCCGGCCCTGAATAAGAATAACTTATTGGCAAGAACATTTTTGTTTTCAAAGAAAAAAAAAATTGAAATGTAAAAAATATTTAAACAGTATATATATTATCTAAAATTATTTGCATTATTTATTTTTTTTGTTTAACATCATTTAAAGTTACTTTTCTTTATTGAAATTAAAAAAAAAAAGAACTAACATTTTTTATCAGGTGTGAACATGATGTTGTCCTGGTTAGGGGTCCGTGACGTTATCCGAAAATGAGGGTCAAGCAAATAAAACTCCATTTCAAATTTTGGCGGAAAATGGTACTTTGGGCCCTTTAACTCTTGAAATGCTTCATGAATTACGTTAGTCTTAAGAATTTACTGGAGAATTAGGCTTTTGTTTGAAGTGTTTTGCAGTATGGTTTTGAAGCACTTTTCACGTCTTGGCTTAGGATTTGAAACATTTGTATATCCAATGGTTATAAGTACTCGTAGTGCGTTGATCAATTCCTTCTTCCTGAAGGTTCATTTATCACTTTTGGCATTTTCCCGTGCATATGGAGATGTACAGTGCTTCTTATTGTATTTGGAATACTTCATTCTTCATTTATGCATAGAATTTTCAAACTTCGATATATTCTTTTGACTATTGAATGTTATATTCTTGTAGAATTTGGAATACTTCATTCTTCTTTTTACGACTACTTTTATTTTACTTTTGAATATTCTTTTTTAGAGCTTCTTGAACAATTCTACTTGAATTCTTCATGAAGTTCTTGATCTAATTCAACCTTCCAATCAATTGTATTCATATATCTCGTGCATTATTAAACATTGGCATATTCCTGAGTTTATTCATGCGTTCTCGAATGTTCACACATGATAAGTTGAAATTTGCCGAGCAGATTAGTTTTTTAAATTTAAATTATTTACAAAATAAGTTATTTCTAAATGTAAATTTATTTAATCATATACACATATAATACAAAATTCCAATATACCTGTCCATCAGCTCGAGAATACATCGTGGGAACTATTTTTACATAGTATTGAAACATCATAGCCCCTAAAAATAGAACATCTATCTTTTATTATTTCAAAATTATGTTGCGTCAGATTGTTACAAAAAATCACTAATAGATGGCAGCACGTCACAAACAAAAATTCATTTGCAGCTCGTGAATCAAACTTACCGTATAATGTTTAATATTTTATTTAATATCATTAAAAATATGAATACACTAAATAATTCCACCAAAATTATGATTTCATTTTAAATAACTTTTGGCATCATGTATGTTTTTATTTTCATTAAAAATAGCATAGTTTTTCAAGTCATTTATCAATTTTTAACTATGTTACACTTCTCATGAAATATAAATTAAAACATAAAATGGTAATAAAAATAAACGCCAATAACAAAGGGAAAATTAAATTAATAATTACTTGGCTCTTTACTTTTTTAAAAGTATCATAAATAAATTCATGATCACAACCGTAATAATGCGCTTTCTTTCTTTTTTTTTATTATGGCAGAAACTTTTACGATATAAATAATTATGTGTATTTTAATACCAGTTATATAAAAATAACTTTCTTTAAAAAAAAAAACATTTTATAGTGGCAAATAAATTTTATCAAAAAATACCACATAGGGCTCAGCCGGGATTTGAACCCGGGACCTCTCGCACCCGAAGCGAGAATCATACCCCTAGACCACTGAGCCTCCTCACACAACATTAATATTACGATATTACTGTTAAAAATTAATTAAAGCACATAAAAATAAACAAATCCTAGAAATAAATTAATAAATTTTACTCAGTTCCTAAAATATTCTTAGATTTTATTTCTGTTCCTTTTCACTAAATATAATTATTACTTTTACTCAAATTGGGTGAAAAAAAAACAATTGTATTTTGTAGTTTTTTTTTTATAAATTAAAAATCATTGAAATAACCAATTTATTCATCCAAAAATTGTTAATTTATATAAATTCTCTCTCTATGTTTAAACCTTTCATACCTTTTAAATACTTTTCAGGAATTTAAAAAAAAAAAAAAAATCCAAAAATTATCTTTACATTTTTTTCCTTTCATATTCAATTGGAGATTAGATAAAAATAAGAGGAACATTTATAAAAGTTTAAAATAAAAAATATATATTCCAAATAATAAATATAGTCATTATTGATACTTGGATATCTCAGTTAAATTTGGATCTTACTGCTTACACTATAATACAGATTAGAGAAACATAATGTAATCATAATCAATTTATATAAAAATAACCAAAGTAAAAAAAAAAAAAAAAAAATTACAGAAAAATTTCATGAATATTTAAACATAAAAGACGTATTTTAAAGGAAATTAATACTTATTTAAACATGAATAAAATAGCTTCTTTCATAATAAGATGTATAATTTCAAAGAAAGCCTGGAAAATAATTTTTGCCCTAATTCATAGGCAATTAAAATAGAACAAGTTCCATATTTCTTTGTGAACCAAAAAGTAACAAATATTCTCATTATAAAAAAAAAAATTATAAAAAATTGCTTTTAACATTTTAAAAACAATCATACTCTTAGATTTACCGTTTGAAAAATAATTATGTTTCTAGACAAATTTTTAATTGGATTCTAAGCGAAGCAATATAAATTTAAAAATATCATATATAAGAAAAATTTAACTTTATGCCATTCCAATACATTTCTATAAAAGCAATAGTTGATAATAATGATTATTTTCTAGATAAAAATAGTTATAAAAGATGCCAATGATTAAAAAAAATATCTTTAGGATGCATGAAATGAAGTTTATATATAATTTTAAATCCAAAGTTTATTTTAAGTATTTATATTTGCTGGTTTATTTCATTTTTATATGGAATAAAGAATTTTCCTAACTTATTTTCTAATTTAGTAAAAATTAAATTGATATTTTGCCCTAATTTTTACAATTTAGCAATAATATTATTCTACAGCATAACCTCTCAGAAAACATTTTATAAATCCTTAAACACACCATAAAATTTATAGCATAAAATTATTTGTTATGCTATAAATTATTATCAAAAACCCTAATCAATAACTTTATAATTTATACAATGTTTTAAAATCTTTTCCATTTTAATGTAGAGCTGTATATTTTTAAATAGTCTTAACTTGCATGTTCTTTTTATATCCCATTAATATCCATTTATCTTCACATAAATAATTTTTTAACTATTAAATAGCATGTTATACCATATGATCCTCAAGTATATTCATACATGAATTTACAAACAGCTTTTTAACAAATAAAAGCACATATACACGGGTCACATATGGTAAACATCCAGTTTAATGGATGAATTGATTACTTGGCAGGGGTGTTAGTCAGATATATGCTGTCTTGTAAGAAAAAAGTATAATAGGCAATGTGAAATTTTTTCATCTAGTTTTTCTTTTAATATAACATCATCTAAAATTATAATTATTAAAAAAAAATTTTCTATTGCAGTTAAAATTCCTCATAAATGATATTTTCTTCCCTAACATGAACTTTTACATGAACCGTTTCCCAATTATCCACATGATTGGTGGTCAGACTATATCTGTATTACAGGTGAACATATAATTCAACTTACACTCTACAGATAGTGGCACATACTCAACCTGCAGCATTAATTTTGATTCTACTAATGTACATATCAAAAAAGGTGACATTACATACTCCTGTTGTTGTTAATATAGGAAATAAGTTTAATCATTGAACATTATTGCAAAACTTCCATCTTAAGCTATAGTGCATATTGCACTTAGAAAGAAATTTCAAATGAGGAACAAACAATAAAATGATAATTCTAAAATTTCAAGAAACAGGTACATAAAGAACAAGCAATAATGTGGTAGACCTAAAGTGGAAGAAAATATTGCAGAAAATTTTGATGCATACTCGATTGAATCTCTCAAAAAACCTTCGAAGAAATTATTCAGTGTAGTTGAAGTTTTGTACAGAAGATATCAACACACTGTAAAGAAGCTGAAATTCCATGTGTGCAATGTGAATATTGTGCAAGAATTGAAAGAAACTGATATTATTAAGATGTTGCCTTAATATGATTGGTACAAAATGTTTTACAATATTAATTTATGTAATCAGAAGAATGGCTCACACTTTGATGTTTATTGCAATTCTATATCAAAATTTAAGATTTAATATAAACATAGTTTTCCCATATGCTCTTTGGACCAAATTAATCATTAATCACAATCTAGTGCATTACAGATTAATTTCCCATACAGATGGTAAAATCAACTAATTTAAGTGATAGGAAAAAAAAAGAAAAATATATAAAATACTATAATATTTAAAATATTAATTTTGATAAATTAAATAACAAAAGTTTTTTTTTTTTTTTTTTTTAAATTGATGCAAAGGTGAAACCTTAATTATTTTCATAATAAAATACTTTAATTTTTTAAGATAAGTTAAAAAAAAAAAAAAAAAAAAAAAAACATAACTGATTAAAGTAAAAATCTAAACGATTACAAATTAAAACCAAAATTTCATTAATAAATTGAATTTAACTTAGATTTAATATGACACTATAGTAAACAATAAGTTTATTAAATTGTGTACAGATTTTTTAATAAAATAAAATGAGACAAATTTTTTCTCCACAAAACCCACATTTTTTTAATGCAAGAATAATAAATAAAAGATTAAAGAGAATAATAATGTTAAGGTCACTTCACTGAACTACGAAATTCAGTTGTTTATAGTTTAGTGCAGTGAACTCGACAATTAAGAAAGAAACTCGACACTTTAGAAAACTTATGAAATGAAAAATTATTCAGAAAAAAAAAAAACTTCCTATGTTAAATATTAGTAATTTCTAAACTACATGGTTTTTCTAGCCTTTTTGTCACTGCAAGCATAAAATAACACATGTTTTGATTGATTTTATAATATTTTAATTAGTTTATGTAATTAATACATAATTAAGAGACATAATATTGTAACCATCACATTGAATGACCAATAAATAACTGGAAAAGCTACTAATTAAATTTAGCACAGTAATTTATAAATTAACAAAAATATTTCATAATGATATTAACACTTTAAAATTAAGATTAAAATACAGTATTATCAACTATTAAAAAATACTTGAAAGAAATAATGCAAATGCTTCACAAATTAAAACAATTTTAAATAGTGTTACAGTTATTTATTTGTTAATCTATAACAGAGATATGTACTCTGCTCAGCAATCATTACAAGTGACAATTTTTGAAAAAGAAGCAGTGATTTTGATATCATATTTTTTATTCTGTTTTCTTGTTAATAATAAAATATAAAAATTAGACATAAAACTAGATATTATTTATATTGTTCACCCCAAACAATTTAAACTGTTGTTTCAATAAGTAACTAGCAGCTAGCCTCATCATTCTTTTCCAGCAACACATTAACTGGAAATTGAAATTTAGCTTTTATATTTCAATCAAAATACTTTTATGAGTTTAATTTCTGCTTTACCCCAATATCCTCAAAATCAAATTATCAGTGGTAGTTAGTATATAAATTTTGGAACAGAATTAAGATAGGCATTTAGCATTGATATTCAATCAAATTATCAAACCAATTATTATTTTTATTTATTTATTTTTTATTAAGAAATGAGTATTTGATAATAAAAAATAAATAAAAATAAAATCAAGATTCCTACTTCGAAGAAAACAATTATTTTTACTCAAATGTATTATTCTATTGAACAGAAGATATGAATTAAGTAATTAATGCCTCATTATTTACCTTTTAGAAGGTTTGATTAATTAAACACTGTGTGTGTTACACATATATCAACTTTAAAAATATATTTATACAATTAATAAATATAAATAATAATTTGTATAAATTTTTGTATATTAATACTAAAATTATATAAGCATTCATGCCATTTCTTTCACATAGATTTGCTTTATTTGATATTTTTTTCATAATTTTAAAATAATTAAAATAATAATAATAATAAAAAAAAAAACATAACTCATTCTCATTTGTATGTTCTCAATGGAACAACAAGCATTTATGATAAAAGAATATTTAAAAAAATTTATTTAAGTTAAAAGAATATTTAATAAAAAATAATAATAATTTTTATAAATGAAATGCAATTTAAGAATGAAATTCCACTTCAACAGAAAAGTTATCATGAATATAAAGACACAGTTTTCCTCAGAAATAAATGTTTTTTAAGAACTTAAGGTAAATTATTTCTGATATTACACATCAAGTTCATAAAGGGGGAAAAAAAGAAAAGACTTTTTTAAAAGAAAAAAAAAAAATTAAAATTTGATTTTTTTCCTAATCATTATAATTAATTTCAATATTTAAAGGTTATTTATTTCGAAAGACAAATATATAACATTCCATTTTACAATAAATATTGATTAATTAAATCATTTTTTGTAACCTAATATTTTGGTTACTGTAATTCTGCAAGAAAATATTGCTTCTATATATATATAATGCATTAAAAGTCATATATAATGCATAATCAAAGTTATTATAATTCCATTCAACGATGAAGTTTTCTTTTGAAAAGAAAGCTATCCATTTTAATCCAAAACTCCACATTTAATTTACAAATACGAGCATCAATATTTATTTTATCTAAAGTTTTGTTTAGAATTCAAATTTAGTACATAGATGTGACATTGTAAAAATTGATAAGCTTAAAATAAAAGTAAAATAATATAGGTTAATCATTGTTAGTTGAAGTGGGCTAGATTTCATTTAAAGAAAGAAAAATATTTCAATGTAAATATTTACAAGTTTTCCATTTTCATGATCCTTTTTTTTTTTTTTTCTGAGACTTATTTTTTAAGACAAAAATTTGTAGAATTTAAAAAAAAAAATTTATAAATAATATTTAGAACCATATTGTTGCTACTTACCTACATTAGCAACTTGCATTGTTCCATCCAATGGATTTGTTTTCCCTGGTATGCTATGCCCAAATGACAAATGACGTATCTTGTGCGTTAAATTAAACTAAAAGATCAATAAAAAAGAAAAAGTGATTATGTATATATGAAAAATATAAAATTTCTGAAAACCATTATTTTATTCACTTAAGATCAGGGATGGGAAAATTTTTTTCGGTCGCGGGTCAAAAATCGAAAAAAAAAAAAAGTTTGGAGGGCCAAGAAAATTTTTCTAAAATTTTAAAAACAATATACAAGTATTGCAATTTAAATATGTTAATGAGATGAATGAAATTACGATTTCATTTATAAAAGTTCTTTATATTGAGGTTGGAAGTGAGATGTACTGATTCTGAGGGACGAGGCTAAATGCTCATCTGTCAGTCTACTTCTGAAATAATTCTTTCTAAGATTCATAGTTGAAAACACTTGTTCCCATATATAAGATGAAGAACATAGCACTGATTTTCTGGGTGTGACATATTAAATTTGGGAAACTTACTTTCGATAATGATTTGTAAAACTCTTAACTTTGGCATATTTAGAAACAATGCTTGAGATGATTGTTAGATTGCAACTCAATTAATTCAACCTGCAAATCTGACCTCACTGCTTCACAATTTATGTTGAAAGGCATGGTAAAAAATATATAATTCTGTTTGAATGGCACTGAAATCTTAGTTCGAACTCAAAATGCAGTTTTTTCGAGCCCTCTTCATAATTCTTAAGCTTCTCTTCATTTATTGAGGGTATTGAATTTAACTGGGAAATGAGGCAAGTCGTTCTTAGCTAGCTGCCCAACAAACAGATTAAGTTTTAGTTTAAAAGGTTTGAGATGGGCCCATATATCGTCGATAAATTGATGTTTCTCTTGCATTTTGACATTTAAGTTGCTCATAAAGAAGATCTGTGAAAAATACATTTTTTTTTTTTTAGAGAAAGTAAAAAGATTATCAGTCCTTTAAAAAAAAAAGGAAGAAAAAAATTATATTTAATCAAAGTAGAATGAATAATATAAAAAAATATATTTCTTTTAATTCGCCTCGTTCCAGCCAATTAAAATTCTATCCGCGGGCCGGATAGAACCTTCCGGAGGGCCGGTTTCCCATCCCTGACTTAAATCATAGATGTAGACTATGGTCAGTCTCATCATAGGAAAAATTCTTTAAAAAGTCTTAGAAGTTAAAGTTTTTAAAATAATTTTTTGATATTCAGTAAAGATTTATAGGTTTAAACATATCCTTCTTTAATTTAATAAACAGTTACACATTAGAAAAATAAATTATTCAAAATTTATCTCAAACAAAACTTTTAAATAGCTTGGATACAAGGTTCATAACTTTCTTAAAGTATATTTCTTTTATATGAGGAATTCTACTGCCATTCAGCCTTCATGAATGCATTACATATTCTGAGATTCCAAAAAATTATACTATTAATTAAGTTCAATTAATAACAAGATAATGCATTAAAATAAGCTTAATCAAATCAGCATATATTTGCGACCAAACATTAAAACTCGATAAATAGAAACCACTTCATTAATCACTTTTGCCCTTGATTACTACAAAATTGAATCAAATATTAATTAAGACCTGCTGAATTAATGCAATACTTTAAATTCATTACTTTGCTTTGAAACATATAAAATGATAAAAGCAATATAATAGAAATATATATATATATATAATACATAACTCATTTTTTTCTTGTGTGTGTAACTCGTATGAAATTACAGTAAATATATTTCTCACCACCAATTACATGGAATGGACGAATTGATTACTTATTAGGGGTACTAGTCATATAAGTGCAGGGCAAAGCTACTTTGTAAGAAAAAAAATAAAAGTTAGTATGTAATTTTTACATCCAGTTTTTCTTTTAAATATTGTACAATAAAAATTTAGATGATTAAAAATTAAAATTATTTTTAGTACAATTAAAATCTTCTAAATGACATTTCTTCCCCTATGACACGGATCTTTTGAATCAATCCAATTTGGCCATTAGCCGATTTTCCACTAAATCGGTGGTCAGATTATATAAGTTCCCTACTCACAAATTTGCAATTTTGATCATGGATAATCACACTTGATAATTTATAATCAAACAACATTTCACAATTTTTGTGATTGAAGTTAATCATTAATTATATAAAGTAACAAAATTTAAATGACTTGAAATATTTATTTGCAAAAATAGGTAAATAAAAATTCTACTATATTCTTTATTTTACACATTTCTACATTTTCTAGTTAAATGGCATAAAAATCAAGATTAATTGATAAATTTTAAAAACATTCAGATATTGGATGTACTGAAATGTAAATTTTATAAACTGCATTAATTTAATTTAATTAATTTTCACAAGAAAAAAATAAGGATGCTAAATATACTTCAAATGTTATTTATATAATTTTTTACAGAACTAAATCACAATACAAAAAGAAAAGAAATTACTGACAGATTAAGGAATTATAATAATAAGTTTTTATTCAATAAAACATTTAAGTCAACACATTCATTATTAGTAATGATTTAGAATTGTAATTTAAATATGAGAAGAAATAGTGAGAGTAGAATAGAGTGAGTGTAGTTTTAAAATTTTAGAATAAAACAATTATTTTTTTATGACAAAGATAAAAAATAATATTGATTTATAATTTGCCTTAATAATAGTTATTTTATTGTTTGCAAAAAACTTGATTAGTTTTAGAATATTGATATCAGGATGTCATCTAAGTTACATTCAAAATATTGCAACATATTATTATTCACTATTATGAAGATTCTTATATTAATAAGTAATAATATTTTTAAAATTATATTTTAAGCATTTAATAAGATCTAAATCATGTTAAAGTTATTAACTTACTTGAGAAGCAGCAAATGGTTGAAGATCATGAACTGAAATAATGAAATTTAAGCAGTGATTTATTAATATTTTTTCAATGTATTAATAATTAAAAATAAAGCTAAATTTTTGCTATTAAAAATGATAATATAAAAATTAATAAATTTAATCTAATATATTTAAATATTGGCCAATTAGACCAATAAAAATAATTCATTAATTTTAATTAATAAATGATTTTAACAAATTAGTTATTTTTAATTAATTATTTAATTTAATTTTCATTGATTAAAACTTATTCTACTGTTATTAAATGCTGAAATCTTACACACAAACTTTTTCATTTTATTGATAAACTAAATGTTTTGTTTTATAATATATTTTATGACAATAGCTACTATAAATAATTTTGAATAAGATTTAATTAGTGACAAAGTTTTAATGCCTTAGAGGTAACAAGGAATTAAAAAAAAAAAATCGTAAATTTCATACATGAGAATATACACAAAATTCTAGTTGATTTGATGTATAACAAAATTGTAATAATTGATAAAAACATTGTTAACCAGTCTTACATGAGATTAAAAAAATTATTTTGGTGAAAAGACAAACAGCTTTATTTTTAAAATATGCCATTAATACTGATTTTAAAATGACTGCAAAGATAGTATTGAAATAAACTGATAATTAAACATTGTATGCATTTCTTACATACTAAATTGCAAAGTTTAAAATTTTACAATTTAAGTATGCAAATACAGAAATAATAATACATAATTCTGAAAATCAGAAAACAATAGGATTTAGATAATATCAGTGATATATTTTTTCACTGACATTAAAAAATTGGTAGAACGACATTCTTAAAATACCAAAAAGTTATATACACAAGCTGTATGCTTAATATATAGACAAGTTGCATGCTTATTTAAATTACCTATTTAAATAAAGCAAAAAATTTTGAATGGAAAACAAGTACTGATATGAAATAAGCAGTACATACACATACAATAAAATGCAAATAAAAAAAGAAATAATGTACTGAACATTAATAATAAGATAATTTATAAATATTTGAGTGATTAAGCCTAAATGCAAATAAAAATATGAAAAGTTGTTGTTGTGACTAATTCTCAGTGTCTGGCAGTGCAGGACATACACCTTATGAGTCAGATAAGGAAGAGGAAAATATCCCTTCCCCTATCTGTCTCACAAGGTATATGTCCTTCCCATGAAGGGCAACTTCTGTTGTGATGGAGCACCCATAGGTAGAAGTCCAGCTTGGCTCCGTGTCGCTGAAGAAGGAGGGCAGTTAGGGAGGAACTGAATGGGAGAAAATCCGGAAAACTCCCACTAGGTAGTCTAAATAACAAGGAAAATGCTGAACATCCCATCATCGAGTCTCCTGGTTTTTGAAACAGTGTCTACAACAATGCTGACAGCAGATTGAACCTCAACCCTAATGCTCACCAGTGGTACACATTACCATTGTGCCACATGTTGGGCATGAAAAGTAGTATTATAACACACACATATATATATATATATATATGAAATATATATATATATATATTGAAATTCGGAATGAATTTTTTAACATTATACATACCGTGAACATGGTGTTGAGTAAAAGTTTTCCCAGGGGCTATATGAAAATTTCCTGCAACCTGAAATATAATATAACTTAAGAAACTAATATGAATTCATAATCTTACAAAAATAAAGAAATGCTACCACACATTTTTTTTTTAAAAAACAAAAATTTCAGAGTCATCAACAGTTAACTTTTGATGCCTTTTCTTTTTAAAACAATTTTATGACTTTTTACCCCTTTTCATATTTTACTAATGTCCTTATCACAATGAAAAATAGTATAATCCCTTTTGTTTTCTAAGCATTCCTATTTATTAATATTAAATAAAATAATGATTTCACATGACGAAATAAAAATTATTTTCTTACCCTATTTACTTCAACATATCCAAATATTTGGCAACCTTCTTTATCCACTGATTCTAATTTCTTGGTCCACCCTTCCCTTTGACATTGTGCAAAAGTATTGACATCTGGTACAGCCCATCCTCTCAAACGATATGCATTCTGCACTTCCTCACATGTATTGCAGCAACTAAAGAAAAAAAAAAAAATACTTGAGTAAATAATATTTTTTTTTTTTTTGATACATGACATTATGGTGAAAATTTTTTAATAAATAATTAATTTTAGATTTAACATTTTAAAAAGTATAGTGCAAATTATTTATATAATTTGATTTAGTAACTAAAGTTGTTATTGTTTCTAAGAAATACATCAATTATATACTGCATTTATAGCATAATGTTATGATTTATCAGTTTGGAAGAATCCTTTCAAAATATATAGGTTAAGTTTAAAAATAACTAATACTTAGTGGAAAAAAGATATTCATCATAATCATGGTTAACATATCTTTCATTAAAAAAAGAAATGAAAATAGAAATAAAGATTTTATTATGTATATTTATCATTATAATCAGAATAAATGCTATATTTTCAGTTATTGATACATTTAAACTTTTTGCTATGCATTCTATTAAAGGGTTAAATCTTTACAATCAGATCTTTATAATACAGATGGTACTTTAAATTCCTTTCTCTCTCTCTCTCTATATATATATCTATATATCTATATTAGCATTCAATAATAACACACATTTTAATTTAAAAAAAGTTTTGATTTTTTAATATACCATTTTCAAACCAAAATATATAAATTTAGGATTCAACATGAAAAATATTGCAAACCAAAGCTAAAATAAATAATAATCTAATCCTTACATTAATGTCTTTTGCTTGTTATGACAATCTTTTATATTTCAGGACTTCTTACATAAACTATGGTAGAAGAAGCTTATTTAATTATACATAAATGGACAAAATTTATATTATAAACAAAGTAAAATGTTCTTCTGCAATAACAAATATCTTTTTTTTTGCAAAGTAATCAAGGACCAATTCATAAATTTTAATAAATTATATATAAAAATCTGGTCAATTATTGTTAAAACAAATTGAAAACTATTTACTTTTTAGCTCCTACATCTGCTCCATAACAACTTTCACATCGATTAGGATCCAAAGTAGGAGGAATTGTCTAAAATTAAATTTATTTGAAAATTTAAATATAGTTGTAAATACAGCATATTATTGCAATCAATATAAATAATAAATGGATGGCTAAATTTAATAATATAATAAATTTTATTAAATTATGAATAGATTTTTTTAATAAAATAAAATGAGACAAACAAATTTTTTTCTCCCCACAAAAGTCATAATTTTTTTTTTTTTTTTTAAATGCAAGGGATAATAAACAGTAAAAGATGAAACAATTGCATACAGAATAATAAGGTCCTTCACTAAACTACAAAATTCAGTTGTTTGTAGTTTAGTGCAGTGAACTCGATATTAATGAACTTTAGAAAACTTTTTGAGATATAAAATTATTCAGAAAAAAAGCTACAAAACTTCCTACGTTAAATATTAGCAATTTCTGAACTACATGTAAAAACAAAGCAATTTCTGTGACTGCAAACATAAAATAACACAAGTTTTGATCAATCTTATAACATTTTAATTAATTTAGATAATTACCACATAATTACGAGATTGTTGATTGAGATAATTAATTATTGATTATTATGAAATTTTGGGAAAAAAATGTAAACAGATTGTATATAGCAGATTATAAACAGGAAATTAAATTAATAAAAATAATGGATATAAATGTGTTATTTAGTGGTCAAGTTCATCTTTTCATAGATTTATCTAAACTTAAATTATAAAAGTTAACATTGGCTCTCAGATTTCTCAGATAAAAGGAATAATTAATAAAATATACCATTAACAAAATATTTTTTTTTGTTACCTACAGCAAAATTTATAAAAATAAAGAAACATTAATAGTCTTAAAAACTTTTTACTTCATACAAATTTTGAAAATAAACTTGAGTCATTCATTACTTAATACAGGAAAAATAACATGTTCATAAATTAAGTAACAAAAAAATTTCATATTATTACACTATGTAAAAATGGTATAAGTTATTATTTTCAAGCATTAATTATAAGAAATTTAAAAAAAAAAAAAAGAATTAAAATATAGGTTTTTCAAGAATGAAATCATTGATAGCTTAATTTAGTATAAATAAAACATGTTAAAGGTATTTTGAATTATCATAGCAAAGCTAATAACTTACAATATTCATAACTTCAGATGATCCAATAACTGCAAAGACAAAAAAGAAGAGAAGTTTTAATATAATACCAAGTAATACAGAAAATAAAAACAAAAAAAAGAAAAGTCAGATTTAAAGAAATATTGCATTTCTTTGAAAATATATTTAAAAAATAATAATTTAATTTAGATTTCATTCCCTAAAATATTATTATGAATATTTTTCAAAAGTATGAATGATAAAACTCTTAGTTGTTTGTTCTTACTTTACTTGAAACCAATTAGTATTGCTTTTTCTGAAGGTATAAGAATATTTAAAAATTAAGAATCAATAGTTTAATTACCATACCCAAAATGTTAAGTACTTACACAAAACATAATAAAGTTATGACACAAATTTTTGTTGTATGATACATTTTTAATAATAAAATCTTGTTTGCGTTTTTAAATTTTAACTATGATAATAAATTTCATTAAATGTAATTTTTAATAGTACACTTTGTTATATGAAAAATTGAATTTTTTTAATAATTTGCAACTTCTTTAGAGTAAAATAAATAAGTGACTACCATTCTCTGGGCAGACATATTAAAAATAATTTTATCACTTCTTTAACAATCTTTAAAAACAAAAATATTTATTTTAAGAAATCATATAACCTTTTAGAACAGCAATTTGTAGAATAAAATTAATTAGAAAGAAAATTAATTAATTAGAATTTAGAAAGGAAAACATTGTAAAATGAAAAAACTACTTTTCTCTATTAAAAGAGCACATATCTAACCAGATGAGCAATACAGACTGAATCACAATTTTTTTTTTGTGTGTGTGTTATCTTGTAGCATTTACTGCTCAGAAATTTAGGTAACTCATTTTGTTTTCATTTTTTTTTTTTTTTTTAAGTACATACCTTCTTTTTCAGGTTTTTCTATTGGTTTCCCAGCTTCATCTAATCTACGTTTATAAATATTATGTTCGACATTAATTTGTTGTTCTCCAGAAACATCCATAGCATCAATTGAAAGAACTAAAAAGAAATCAATTGCATTATTGTTGTAAAAAATACATAATACTTTAATTTTGGAATTATTGTAAGTAAAAACAGTAAAAAAAAAAAAACCAAAGAAATAATAAACAAAAAAACCAAAGAAATAATATATATATATATATATATACATGCTTCTAAAGAAGAAAATAAGAAAAATAGTGCAATTACATGGCCAAAAATAAATATATTTTTATCAAAATTATGTGGTATTTATAAAAGGTAATACTGTATCAAAAAATAACAAGCAAATCTATTGTTTTTAATGTTATTGGATACATGCCCCAAAACGGGCATTAAAGTGTATGATGTTTCTGCAAATAGAGAAACTCTGTAATGAAATTTTCCAATAGGCATGTTTTAGATATGGTTATTCAACATCATCATCTGTAGAATTAAGTTGGCAAGTCAATGGACAAACGGGGGGTGGGTCAAGTTAAATCTATGTAGCAAGATGATGGAATATGAGCCTTTCTATAATTCATAGTTTATAAAATGCATTCTTTTGCATCAGCTACAAAAGACATGGAAGAACTACAGTTACATGTGCGGTTTATGACAACCATCAGCAGTGAACTGCAAGGAAGCACAGAAATACTACACCAATGGTCCTCAAACATTTTTAAAGAGTTATTGCTTGTCAATATCTAATTTTTTTTTTAATGGCTTGAGAATCCATTTAAAATTAACAGATAGGCTACAGTTAAAGAAACATTTTTTTGGCATTATAGTTTAATTTTTTATTTTACTGTTAGGAAATAATTAAAGCAAGGAAAATTAGAAAAATTTAGAATGCTAAAATAAGGTAACAATCCGTAATGTTGCCAAATAAAATCATCAAGAAACCAGATTTAGTTATGATGAATAAGTATTCTACTTTTAAACAAGTACTTAAAAACTATCTATGCATATACCATACAGATGAAATAATATATTAATTCTTTAAGTATTAAAATTCATTACATTATAAAATCACAAAGAAAATATTATGAATTTAAAAGTTAAATTTC
The DNA here is from genome assembly GCA_021605095.1 of Caerostris extrusa. Lineage (NCBI taxonomy): Eukaryota > Metazoa > Arthropoda > Arachnida > Araneae > Araneidae > Caerostris > Caerostris extrusa. Next base: position 39,371 of record BPLR01000860.1, on the reverse strand, counting down.
ATGAATTTTGTTATATGAATTTAAAATAAACACCAAGGAAAAATTATAGTAAAACCATGATTTGTATATACATTTAAAGTGAAAAATTAAAATTTTTATAAATTTTGAAAAAGCTACATATTAAGTTATTTAACTGTAAATATGTAATAATTTAAATTGTTTTCAAATTTTAAAAAATAGTTTAATTATGAATTCCTATTAACAAACATTTTTGATACTTTATAAAAATTTATTTATTTAAATGAATATTTATATTTAAATATATTAAAATTCAGATTATTTAATCAAAATTAATTTATAATTTTCTAAAAGAACGGAATTTTATACATACAGTCACACATGACATTTGGGAATGTAACATCAATGTTGATTCTGAGTTTTTCACTACGCGAAACATCAACAAAAAGTTCTTCTGTAACTTCTGGCGTTAGATAGTAATTCAATTCAGATATAAAGAGAAGAGTAATGATCACAGCACTGACAATTGTAACTGAAATAAAAATCAAAAATATTATTATGTATGTTTAAAAATAATCAGCAACTAGGAACACTTAAATTGTTTTAAATTGAAAATTATTAATATTTTTCAATTTCCATTTTCTACCAAATGATTGTTAACCATAAATGTAAGCTTACAATAATACATTATGTTATACCTATTTTGTTGCATTTGAAAATACCATAAATATAAAAAGAAAATATAGCATGCTGAATTGAAAATATCCAAAATAAAAATTTTTGATTTTCTTTGTATGAATGTAGGGGGCAGTTGAACTTGAGGATAGGTTGAAACTAAAATTTAATTTCATTTGGTGATCATTTGAAAAAAATCTTTCCTTGTGAATAATTTTTTTTACATTGAAGTTTTTTGAGAAGTTAACAATTGCCTATTCATGAAATCAGTCTTAAAAGTGAAAAAAAAAAAAAAATATGCAAATAAAAATTGAGTTTGAAAATAATAAGAAACAATGTTTGGCACAATTTCAGATAAAAGATTTAAACCCTTGGTACATTTTGACTGTCATTTCTGCTAATAGAAGAACATTAAATTATTTAACATAGAAAACTGTAATACATATGCAACCAATAGTTATGATGTAAATTTGATTACAAAGTAATTTAATATTGCATTAATGCATCATAACATCCAAGAAATACTGCATATTTATGAATAATAAATAAAATAAAAAAATTTTGTACAAAAATAAGTTTGGCATTTATTTAACCAGTTTAATGTAATCATTGTTTTAATTTCATAACAAAAAATACTGCATATATAAAATAAATAAAATAAATTGTACAAAAATAAGTTTGTCTTTATTTTAGTTCATTTCTTAAAAAATTTGAAAAAAATTGAACAATAGTTCATGAAAACATTTTTGAAGATGATTTAGAAGAAATCAAAATTTACTCTCCTTATGCTGTTTATCATATTATACACTTCATAAAATCATTTGTTAAATGATATATTTATCTGAAATATTTGATATTTAATATATTTTTTACTGCATATTACCTTGACAGATTAAATGGAATAAATCTGTAAAAGTTTATTTTAAGTAATAGTCTATAAAAGTTTATTTTATTAAACTATAAAAAGTTTATTTATTTTAGCTCCTTGTTGTAGATTATTGAGAAATAATTATTTAGGCATTTTTTTTTTTCTTTCAATTATTTATGGAAAATTTGTTTTAGCAATTATTTAAAAAAAAATTTCATTCTTTCCATATTAATTAAAAAACAGTTTTTTAACAGATTTCATATAACAGAAAGAAATGCAGTTTGTTTAAGTATTTATAATTTGCTAATTCCAAAATAAAGCCAAAACCAGAAATTTAATTAGGACCAACAGTATTTTCTTTTAAGATTTTCCACGACTATGAAAAACAAATGCATACCAAAATAAGTAATTCATTTATATTATTTTCTTTTGACGATAGTTATAAATGTTTAATTATCCTATAAACAAATATTGATATTATGGAAGGAATATGATGTTCGTTGCTCAGAAAATGTACTATTTCATTTATATTTTCGTAATAAGTTCAAAGTTCAAATATTAATAAGTACAAATGAAATATGAAATCAAAAATGTTGAACTTGCTGAAATAGCACAAAAATATTGAATATCAGCACAAACCAGTAGCTCCGGCAAATGTTTTAACTCTAAAATCTTCAAGAGTTTTCGGATAGGCGTCAAACTTCCGAATTTGTTCGGAAATTTTATTTTTTTCCAAAAACATAGTCAGTTTATATAGAAGTCATTTAGTAAATTTGATTTTTCGAATTGAAATCTACAAAACACTGCCGCACGGCAAACTCAAATTCGAAAAGGAAACTGTAAACAAATGATCACACGTTTCTCCCCACACAGCTTATCATTTCCGTTTCCTTAGATAAAAATGTGCACTAGAGCTTGTCATTGGGATATTAATAACACTTTATAATTCATCCATGAAAATATGATGAAATATTATGAAGAAAAAAAAATCAGTGGTGTTTTTCATGAATTAAATGAAAAATACCATAGGAATAAATATTTTTAGGCAAATTGTTTGGTTAAATTTTCTATAAGAAAGCATGATTAAAATGAGGTTAATTTTGGAAATTAAAAGCTGAATTCTAAATAGGATTATTAATAAATACTGATTAAGGATTAATACTATATCAACTATAATCTATTACTGCTATCATTTTTTTTTAATCTCTTCTTCGATACGGATAATAAAATAAATTAGTATATGGTAATGCTCTTGCAGAAGTTAGCTATTTTTGAAATTTACTAAATTTGCTAACTTTAGTGAAATAAAATTATTATAAAAGTTTTTTTAAATTATTAAATTAATATTGACCTATTTTTCGCTTATGGACGTTGTGCTTATATTCTGGGTGATTATTCAGTGTTCCGAGTTATTATTACAATCTTCGAATTATTTTACTCATAATTGATTCTAAATATCACACTCATTAAAAAAGATATCTATTGTAAATGATTATGACATCTATTATAGATGATTGTGATATCTGTTATAAATGATGGGAATATTACTATAAACGAAACAAATTTGTGTTTCTTATTAAAATTTAATAATATTTTAATTCATAGATGGCAGCACGAGAAAGAACCGAAGTAGACGACTTAAAAATATATTCTATGGATTTTTTTTTTTTTAAACTTTACCTCAAAAAATATTTAAAGTTATTACTCACTTTGAAAAAAAAAATATTCAAAAGGAATTTTATTATATATAATGCAATTAAATCGTTATAGAGGAAGCGCAAATGTAGGAAGTTTAAGAAATTTAATTTTTAAATTACTGCTTGGAAAGATTATTACTCAAATATTTTCTGTGATCTTGAATAACACATTATTGAATGATTTTCAACAATAAATTAATACCAATAGAATATGGAGAATAATATGATGATAACTTTCCAAAATCGTTAGTTTTGAGTTTATGTTTTGAAATATTCCATTCAATGCTATGTCTGAATTTGCGGTTACTGTAACAAAACTTATTTGTCTGGAGGTAGAAGGTTGAAGACGAAATTTAGCTGCATGGAATTAAATGAATATTTATTAAAAGAAATCGTAAGAGATCGTAAAGGATTGCGCAATCACAGACGAAAAAGAAACTTTACACAGCTTTGTTAACGAAGCTTGCAAATCACAGATTTGTTGACAGAAATTTTAAAATGGAGCATGTTTTAATAAATTTGTAAAATATTTGGTACTTACGTATTAACGATACCTTGGCGACAGACTTGGCGGTTTTTTAAGTGTAGCCAATCTAACAGTTACAGATTTGGCGGTTTTTAAGTGGCGCCAATCTAACAGCTGCAGATTTGCTGAGTTTTGACGCCATTTTGTAGTGCTACGAAAATGCGTATTTTGGATTTGCCAGAAACAGAACAAGATGGAATTTTATTTTTTCAGGAGCGAAATATTTTACCAAAACAACGAAAATGTCCCAATTCCCATGACATGAAACTTTATTTTGGTGAACGTAAGTTTGGAAATGCAATTTCAGTCAGTGTGCTTATCGTGTGGGACTTAGAAAAGACAACTGGTTTGAGGGAAGCAGAATTCCATTTTGTACAGCTTTGAGATTCATATACCGCTGGTGCGAGGAGTTGACGTCGATTAAATTTTGTGAAAAGCAACTTGATTTATCGGATAAGACTGTTATAGATTGGAACATGCGTGAATTATGTGTCTTGGATATGGAGAATAAACCAAAAAGAAGGTAGGTGGACCAGATTGCATTGTGGAAATTGATGAAAGTGTTTTGAATTTTGAAAGCGTTTTGATTTTTAAATGAAGTGTTTTTATATATTTTATTATTTGGAACAAAAAATTTTTTGAAAGCGTTTTGATTTTAAATGAAGGGTTTTATATATTTTATTATTTGGAACAAAAATTTTATGTGTAGATTGGCTGCGGTTGGCGCGTGTGCGCTTTATTGGCGCAACTGTCGCCAGGTATCGTTAATCGTAAGTACCAAATATTTACAGGATTATTGAAATAAAATTTTGTCGATAGTTAATATTTTGATGGCTTTCAGAATTGAAATTCAAATAAAAAAATAACGTAATTAGGAACTCTGCATCAGTCTAGCACATTACTGAAAAAGTTCTTACCTCCAAGTTTGTATCCAATTAGAAAGTTTTGACTGAAAAACCTTTTATAAATTTTTCATATGAGAACAAAATTATTTTTCATTTTCAAATTTTTCAACAGAATTTGAAAGTCTTTAAAAAATAAAGGAAAATGGACATACGAGGAGCAGTTTGTTTATCCCTGGTTTGCTTTAGAGGGTTGTGGCTACTCTCAGTGCTTAAGAAGTGAATCTGTGTCAGTATGTTCTAGAACTCACAGAAGTAAGACTATAGATTTGTCAAGATGAAGATTAGTAGGTAATGAAAATAGGTTTATCTTTCCTTAGATATTTAGAAAAATAAACTTTATGAAATGGAGATTCAAAAGTTGAAAATAAAAAATTATTTCGCAGATAGCGTTTTGCTATACATAGGACAACAACCGGGTGTTTTATCACTGAACGTTCTATTTTTGAAAAAGCTTACGAGGCAACTATACATGAAAGATAATTTTTACACAAAAACATAAACTCTTCGTTTTTTTTTTTTTTTTTTTTTTTTTTTTCTGTGAGATAGATTTTAGATGTAGATCGAACTTAAAATTCTGCAACTTCTTTCTGCGTTTTGGTTGTGATTTGAACTTAAAATTCTGCATCTGTTTTTGTTTTGTTTTACCTAGTTTTAATTTCCAGTAATCAGAATTAATGATAGGTCTCATTATTTGGATTTGTGGGAAAATCATTAAAATATAAAATAGTATTGGAAGTCATCAATAGATGGCGCTCGTTTTGACAGGAGATCTTAATTTCAGATGCAATATATACATCTATTTATGCAAATAAAATTATAAGATCATTGATTTCTTAAAAAAGTACTCAAATTTTTATCACAGAACTAATAAATATGATCAATCACTGAAAGCCATTCTTAAAGAACTTAAAATTGAAAATGAAAATGCCCTTTTGGAACAGTGCTTTATTCTTAAGCACATCAATCAGCTTACAAGAACCAAAATTAAATCACTTATTTGGCAGCTCATTTTCAAAAAGAACCCAAAATAACTTAACTATTTTTAATCTTAATAAACTTTTTGTATCTCACTGCTACAAAATCGAACTTTACATTTGAAGATACTGGAGTGACCCAATGTTATCAATGCAACCTCTTCCATCATTCATCAATAACTGTGACTCTTTCCCCAGATGCCTAAAATGTGATAATAACCCCTTTCCCAAAAATTGAACAATACAGGAAAAAATCCCTAATCTAACTTGTATGAATTGTGGGCTCGGAATCCATTTAAACCGTAGGTTCCGGTTTAATATGACTGTAGAACGTAGGCTAACAACCCTACTCAGTAATAGAAAAACATCTCCTGTCTCCGAAATCTGCCAGTAGGCAGACGGCCTTGGCCCACCATGGGACTGTTGCGTCAATGAAGGAGAAGTGTAAAAAGCTGCTCCGTATATTATTCGATAGGTTTTTTTGTGAAATTGTATTAAAAAAAATTTATGTGCATTTATCTTACATTGAGCTTCAAAAAACACACATAACCTTTATTGCATCCATAACATCTGAAATGGCGGAAAATGATCTTTATGGATGTTATATGAAATCAAAAAAATGTTATTAAGAAATTATTAATTCATAACAGTTCTCTTACGCAATTAATCATGTTTTGTAATGTATCTTATTGATTTTTCGTATGGTAATAAAATGCATAATTTATAGACATGCAAAAATGGGGCCTGATGACCGAATGGCTTTCGCTCCGGCGCCTGGTACCACAGGTTTCGAGTTCGAGTCCCGGCCGTGCCATGGATATTTACAGTGATTCGAAATCCACTTTAAACAGTAGGTCCCCGTCTAACATGATCGTAGAGCATTGTGGGGGTAGCGTTACTCGCGTCCTTACCATATCTTCAATCTACACCTGCCTCTGGATAGTGCTAAATGAGTAACAGCGGTGCAGCCCTTGCCTATGGCATCAAGATTATCTGTCTCTGTATTGTAAGCTGCATTAAAACAACAGCATAGACATGCAAATTGTCATCCGGTGTCGTCCATCAATGGAGGAAATTATATTATACCAACTGCAGCTCGAATTTCTGCCGCAGGCGCAGTACGGTGCGCCACAGCTGTACGCCGAATACGGTGATCTTCCCTCTCAGTTGTGCCACGTGTCCGCCAGGAAGCCCGGTCTTCTTGAAGCAGTACCATCCCTTGACCACTGCTCCCAACAATCATGCACAGTGGACACATTCCAGCCAAGTCTTTTCTGAAATATTGCGGAAAGAAAATCCACCTTCTCGTATATACGCCCTCGTTCAAAATCGGTAAGCTGTCGATAATGGCTTCTTCGTCTTCTTAAAGGCATCCTTGGCTAACATCAACTCAATACGTCAAATTTCAAAGCTCAATAACGCTCATGAACTTTACAGCACGCATTTAACGCAAACCTGATTTGCATGTTCCGAGTGGCGCTACACTTGCGCGAAAATTGAATCGATGTCATTTTTCAGATGTATAAACACGCCAACCAAATTTCGTTTATCTAACACAAGTCTTTCTTGGTGTTGGGATTTTTTTTTTTTTCCGTCAGTGTATTATAATTGGCATTAAAAAAAAAAAAAAAAAAATCTAAAAATATACCGATTTTATGTAGCTCTCATGATTTTCTTATTTATCGAATAAAATCTCGCATATCTCTAAATTATCTATTGAATTCGAAAGTAGTGTTTAAAATTGGAAATGTCTCGTGATATTTTAAAATTATAGAATGTATTTCTTTCTTCCTCATACATTAGCATGTTAAACTTAAGACTCAATCAATATTTTTTTAACAGAAAAATTATGAGCGTTGTTCTGTTTTTCCTTTTTTTTTTTTTTTTTATCTGCTCGTAATAAATTACCCTTTTAATTTTCTAAAATTAAACAAACAGTTTTATCAAATTTATTTTATTAAACTTTCAACACGGAACTCTAGGTTTTTTTTTTATTACTATAATTGGGAGCTGTAATCTGATTTAGTATATTTTATTTAAAAAATTTTGTTGAAATTAGAATTTAGATAAAATTCGCAGGGAAATTATTTTCAACTTACTACTGAGTCTAAAAAGTAAGACCCATTTTCAATTTAAAATTCCAGGTCTTATGGAATTTCATATTTTTTTTTTTACTTTTTAGGTTGCTGGCACTGTCCTTGACATCCGTGTGAAATTTCACGTCAAAATATCCATTAGTGTTTGAGTTACGCTCGTCTCTGTGAGACGCTAAAACTGGATTCCGGCGATTTTTGAAATGTCTGAATGAATTGAGCAAGAACTTGCGTTCAATTTTGCTAGCGGAAACGGATAGAATGTTGCAGAAGGCATTCGGTGAGCATTCCTATATCGGAAAGAAATAGTTTAGAAGTGGTATAAACAGTTCAAAGAAGGCAGAGAACGCTTTGAAGACCTCAACCGACGAAGCTCACGTCCAAAAAAATTAAAGATTTGGTGTTTGTAAACCGTCGATTTATAATTAGAGACATTGCTGATGACGTTGGAATTTCAAAAGGATCAGCCAATTCAATTTTGGGCCTCAAATGCGTCAAATCTGGATTGGTACCGAAAACATTGAATGCGTCAGCTCACATTGCATTGATTCTTCGTGACTTTTTCACCAAAAATGAAACCCGTATCGTTTCACACAACCCCCGTATTCACACCGTGCGACTTCTGGCTATTCCTAAACTCAAAAGACCCCTCCAGGAACACCGTTTTCTAAGTAGATTGAAAGATTCAACGTGAATTGGCGCGCGCTTTGAAGGCTATTTCGGCCATTGGTTTTTTAGCATGCATTGAAGATTGGGGAAAAAGTTAGCATAAGTGCATTGTGTCCGGAGGGGATGAAATAAATTTTGAAGAATAAATAAAGAGTTTTTGAAAAAAAAAAAAAAAAAAAAAATTTCTTACTTTTTGGGCACAGTTGTTTTAGAATTTAACTTTTAATTTCGCCATTGATTTACTTTTGCAAACAGTTTAATCCTACCAATAATAGCATTTTTAATATAGCAAGAAAAATTAATATTATATGCTTGAACAGGTTTATTAAAATATGCTTTAAACAAAATTCTAAAAAATTACGCTACTTGCTATAATCCAACAATTTATATTGTTGTTGTTTCTTATTCCACTTTGTAGACATCTAGACCAAATCTATGAACCCGTATGGTATCATGGATGGATGGGAACTGGGGACACCTTCTGTTGTGACGGATCACCCATAGGTAGAAATTTGACTTGGCTTCATGAAGCTGACTTTTTACATTGTAGGTTTTTGTCAGCCGTACGTCCAACAGTCATATTAGACCGTGACCTACGGCTTAAAGTAGATTCTGAACCATTACAAACATCCAAGTCACCGCCGGGATTCGAATACAAAAAAATTGTGGCACCGAAGGCCAGAGCAGTAATCACTCGGTCAATCAGGATCAACAAATTAATCGACCTTGAATGTAAAATGCTTTCTATAAGTCTAATACGAAAAAAAAATAAAATAGATAAAAATGTATAAAAATTAGTATGGATGAAAATTCATATTCCCACCTGATTAAAAGAAGAACTAAAATTTTACTGTATAAAACTCTCATAAGACCAGTGTTAACATATGCATCTGAAACAATGGCCACTAACAGCAAGAGAAGAGAAAATGTTGGCAATCTTTGAAAGAAAAGTGCTACGAACTATTTTTGGTGGTATCAATGACAATGGAAATTGGCGAAGAAGACACAATTTTGAGCTTTATAAACTTTTTAGATATTGACATTCTGAAATTTGTTAAACTGAACAGAATGAGATGGGCCGGTCATCTCATGAGAAAGGAAAGTGATAGAGTTGCTTTGAAGGTTTTCAATGTAACCCCTTTTGGACAGCGACCAAGGGAAGACCGAAAAAGAGATGGGTCGACTGTTTAGACTCTGATTTTAATATTATTAAGATAAAAAAACTGGTGGTCCACGGCCAAGGAGAGAACAGCCTGGCTGGATCTTTTAAAGAAGGTCAAGGCCCACAACGGGTTGTCGAGCCAGTTATGATGATGATGATGAAAATTCATATATTTAAAAATTTAAATGGGTTCATAAAAAAAAAAGGTCATAAAAGTAAAAAAGGATGCAAATAAATAAACATTTTATGTAATTAAAAAATTATACAGTGCAAATTTTTTTATACAAAAATATAATTTATAGAAATAGATATTTATATATAGAAATATTTTGCCCCACTTGTGATTCAGAACGGCCTGATGGCTGAGTGACTAGCGCTCTGGTCCTCGATGCCACAGATGCCGAATAACGGTGGTGCCGTGAATGTTCGTAGAGGTTCGGAATTTTTAAACCTTAAACGTTCTAATATGACAGCAGAGCGTTGGGCATAGGGCTGGCAATCCTACCCCGTAAAAAGAAATCATCTCATGTCCCGAAATCTGCCAGTAGACAGACGGCCTTGGCCCACCATGGGGCTGCTGCGCCAATGATGAAGTAGTTCAGTGGCAACGTGCACCGCTGGTGAGCAATCGGGCTGAGAACCAATCCGCTGGAGGTTTTGTTATAGACACTGTTTCAAATAACGAGGAGATTCGATGGCGTTTGGGATGTTAAACATCTTGCCTCGTTAGTTGGACTACCTGGTGGGAGTTTACCGGGACATGTTGCCTGCTCACAAGAAACTTGGTTGCACTATGCCTCGATAAATGCATTTCCAGCAATGTCATTTGGACTTCTTTCTTGAAAACTGTGGCCAGGTTAGCGATGAGCACGGTTAGAGTTTTCACCAGTATTTTTGCGAAAACAAAGAAAATATAGCAAGAAAAATAATCCGCTACAGTATTGGATAATTTTAAACGATAATTCTGAGAAAACCTTAATCACACCAATCGTTTTGTATGGCAGCGAGTGCTAGCCATTCAATAAATCTGAAAAAAGATAGACTGTTAATCTTTGAAAGAAAAATGCTTCGAAAAATTTTTAGTGCTATTATACAAAACGATGTCTATAGAATACAATATAACCACGAAATTTACAACAAATTTAAGGAAGCTGATATTGTAAAAGTTATAAAAGCAAGCCGAATTAGATGACTGGAACCCATTTTTAGATATAATGACTGAAATCCAACTAAGAAAAAGTTTCTTTTTCAATAATTTAAGACACCCGAAGAAGAAGAAGGCCCTCCCACCACATGGGTTGATTCAGTCGAAAGATATATAAAGGGTCTGGGAGTCAACAGAGGGCGATCTATTGCCCAGGACAGAGTCAGATGGAGGAAGCTCATGAAGACTGCCTTGTCCTGTAATAGGCCACGATGTTGACGAAGAAGAAGAAAAATCTCAGAAAATGCATAAGCGACAATCAAAGTGATCCCTTAACATTGAGTAAAATGTTAAGGGATCCATGCATTTGTTAACACATTGTTTCATGTTGAAAACATAAAGTTACAAATATCTTAGGAATGGTAACCAATATCAAATTTTCACTGTCATATTCGTGTTCAGCAATGCAAAATTAGTAATAAACAGCTACTTTAATTACAGAAAAAAAAATTCACTGAAATTCGTGATCTGGGAAATCATACTAAATTTCACAAAAGTTTGTAGAAATAAGAATCTTTTTAAAGAAGAAGTTTGAAGAAAGAATCATTTTACTGATAAATTTATTAAAGAGAACAATTCAAATTTTTGCTATTTTTTTTTTTACCCAAATATGATTATTTTTCTTATAATGATGAATTAAAAAAAATTGAAATAATCATTTGTATAAATAATAATTTTATAAAATCATTTGCATAAAATCATTATATTGTGTTAAAAAATACTGTTGTTGTGACTAATCCTCAGTGTCCTGCAATGCTGGACGGACATACCATGAGTAATCTACTCATGGATGGAGGGTAAGGGGACAGCGTATGTTGGTCAGTCATATGAGACCGGGACCTAGGGCTTAAAATGGATTCTGAATCACTACAAACATCCATGGCACCGCCCGGATTCTAATCCAAAACCTGTGGCACCGACGCCCAGAGCGCTAGACACTCGACTATTCAGACCCAAATAAAATACTATAATGTAAATAAAAACGTAAAAAATATAGAAATGTAAATAAAATAATATTGTGTAAATAAAAATGTAAATAATTTTAGTGAAATAATCTTTTTATTGTAATAATAAAAAATTTAATTTTTTTAAAAGATGTACTTAATGTATTCTTTTCGAAGTTGTGTTTTTGTTAAGTTGTACTAAAAAGTGCTTTTAGTAATACTTAAAAATTAGTTGCTTTTGGAGTCAGATATGCTCAACATATAATAAAGAATTTTGAAAATAAACCCATTAAAGTTTTTACTATTTTATTTACCCAAACATGATTATTTTTTGATTATAATGAATTAAAAAATTGAAATAATCATTTGTATAAAGGATCATTTTATAAAATTATTTGCATAAATAAATGTATTGTGTAAATAACTTTGTGTAAATAAAAACGTAAAAATATCAAATGTAAATAAAATAATATTGTGTAAATAAAAATGTAAATCATTTGTATTGAAATAGTCATTTTATTGTAATAACAGATTTTTAAAAAGATGTACTTAATTTACTCTTTAGAAGTTGTGTTTTTATTAAATTGTATTATTTTTAGTAATACTTAAAAAATTAAATGTTTTTGGATTCAGATATGTCCAACAAATAATAAGGAATTTTGAAAATAAACCCATTATTCATCCAATAAATATCTCTGCATTCTCTTCTACGCATTATATCTGACTTTAGTATTTCATCTTTTTTTTTTTCAGATGTCCACATGTTCTCTTAAGATCACGAACCCAAATAAATTTTGCACCCTAAAGCAGTAAACACGCATGCGTACATTATTCATCACAGTGTCCCATTGTTTTCAACGTCAAGCGCTTTTTTCCTTTGTCTAGGCCAAGCATCCTGAATTATTGTCAGAACAACTTTCTAACATGAATTGCGAGATCTCCCTTTTCGCAAAAAAGAACAAAAATAAAGCACCCTCAGAACATCGGTTTTCCTCATCGGCCATCACATGACAATCCTCAGCCTGCAATTCGAAAATTGTACCTGTCTTTTCAAATGATACGTGCAGTGAAAAAAAGAAAAGGTGTTTAAGAACTGATTGCAGCTGACCTCTCTGAAAAGGGCAACCGGCCATTATTGGAGGCTCTTTCGTCCTGTTTTCTTCTTTTTTTTTTTCCCCTCAGCTTATTTGCTTGGAGGAAGTCGTACAAGGTCGCCTCCAATATAACTATCTCCGAATTATAGTCGCAGAGCAGTTTCAGTTGAGGAAGGGTCACCAGCGCGCCCATAACTTTCGCCCCACAGTCACAAAGTGCTTTGTTTACGCAACTTTGCATATAATAATCGTAAAATATACCCTGCGTCTTATTCGGAATTCCTTAATCAGTACAGGAAATCGTGATCCCATTTCGTTTGAAGGAGGAAAACAAAGGAATAATCCATAATCATCAAAATGGATATCTTCGATTGTTGTCTGTGGTTCGTGTCATCCAGCAGGCTGCAGGTCATAGGCTGCCTACTAGGCATTGCGAACTGCTTCTCGGCGACAGTGCGACCATTTCGACGCTTATGGGACTGGGTAAGATCCTGACCACTTTCGAATGAACTACCTTCCATTGTGCCATCGATGCTCATAAGCTCGCAACCCATCTTTATTTCAAAGCAACTGTTTCATAAATCTCTAAAGATAGAACTATACTCCAGTTTATTTTTTAAATCTGTTCTGATTTGTGTATGTTATAAAATCTCTTCTAATTGGTAACTGCTCCAAAATCTGTTCTAATTGTTGATTGTTCTAAAATCTGTTCTAATTGGTGTCTGTTCCAAAATATGTTCTAACTGGTGACTGTTCCAAAATATGTTCTAATTGGTGTCTGTTCCAAAATATGTCCTAATTGGTAACTATTTCAAAATATGTTCCAATTTGTTTAAGATAAAAAAAATAATTTTAAAGAATTATAATTCAAAAGCTTTTTTTCCGTTAAAAATTCTTCTCAATTATAGAATGTGACTAAGTACCTATTTTACTGTGTACTAAAATCTTTATTCTGAAAACTAATGGTGCAAACGATAAAATTTCATTCAAACGATTAATTGCCTTTTTGATAACCAGGTGGAAATATTTCAAACGATTCGTTTTAAAATCAAATATTTGTAAAGAACATTCGAACACGAAAAACGTTCGTACTGAAAATATTAAAAGAGAGTTGTTTATTATTAAGAAGACTAAAAAAAGAAGATTAGATTCTCTGCTTGTTCTATTCTTGAAGATTATTTGTTCTACGCGAAGATTAAATTCTCTATTAAGGAAAATCGTTAAATAATAATAAAATTATATTCTTTAAATCATTAAGACAATATATTTTACAAAGGATTATTAAAAAAAAAGCTTCCAACTGACAGCAAAATGAAAATTCCAAAAGAATTCGAGGTATTCCTGGCTCTTATGTCGGCATTTCATTTATTCTTATCTGGCTATATAATGGGTGCTATTAAATTTTTTATACCAGATCGCTATCTACAAAAGCGCAGAAAGAACATTTCTGGCCAAGTTGTCCTGATAACTGGTGCTGGCAGTGGTATTGGAAGACTGGTAGCTATCGAATTTGCCAAACTCCATGCTAAAGTTGTTCTGCTCGACATAAACAGGAAAGGTTTGGAAGAAACCAGAAATCTAATGAACTCTATGGTAAAAGTGTTTATTTATGAGTGTGATGTGTCAAATCGTCATAAAGTGTACGAAGTGGCAAAGACCATAAAATCTGAAGTTGGTAAAATTGATATCTTATTAAATAATGCTGGCATTGTGAACGGGAAGAGATTTCTCGAATTATCTGATGACAGCATACAGAAAATTATGGAGATCAACGCCATGGGACATCTTTGGGTAAGTTTTTATTTCATAATAAAGTTGTTAAATATACATTCATTAAAATCTTCTAACTGTAGTACAATATTTTTATGAATTGCATTTAAAGATTTTTTTGTAAGTTTTAAATTTGTATAGTTAATGTAAGAAAAAAGGAAATTCAGAGTATGAAACGATATATTTTTAATTAAAATTATTATTAAAAATTTATGTACTACTTGTTAAGAATAGGAATAAAATTGAGACAAAAAAAAATGATCACAAATAATTTTTTTTTTTAAAGTTTTTAATATGATTTAAAAAATGCGAACTTTATTGATAATGACCGAAGACTCATTTTAAATTTAATATTAAATAATAATAAGCATAAAAATTTAATTTTGTCTTTTATAGTTGAAACACTTTATTGAAATCAAAAATTTATTAAATTTTTGGCATAATAGTCGTCATTTGTTAAATTTTTGTATAAATTATTAAATTATTATTATATCTAAAATATTTTAATTATGTTCTGTTTAAATTTAACAGAAAAAATTATATTCTGATTTAAATAACATAATTTAGAATTTTGTAATATATAATTTTTGATTAAATTAAAAGCACATTTCTGTTAAACATTGTTCTAGTCATTGCCACGCATAATTTTTTTTATATTTGTTTACATATTAAGAACGGTTTTTAACAATCAGAACATTCTTAAAATATTGCACTTTTAACTAAAACCAAATACATAATTACAGAAAAATACTTACGCTGGAATTCCTATTTAGTATAAACATAACATATAATTACAGAAAAATAAGCATATTATAGAAAAATAATACATACAGATGCGCCAATAAAGAGCAATCTTGTTGTTCGCACGCGCACGCAGTTATCTTTCGAACGCCAACTGCAGCTACAGATTTGGCGGTTTTTAAAGTTCTGCTTCCCTGAAACCAGTTGTCTTTTTTAAGTCCCACACGATAAGCACACTGACTGAAATTGCATTTCAAAACTTACGTTTACCAAAATAAAGTTTCATGTCATGGGAATTGGGACATTTTCGTTGTTTTGGTAAAATATTTCGCTCCTGAAAAAATAAAATTGCATCTTGTTCTGTTTCTGGCAAATCCCAAATACGCATTTTCGTAGCACTACAAAATGGCGTCAAAACTCAGCAAATCTGCAGCTGTTAGATTGGCGCCACTTAAAAACCGCCAAGTCTGTCGCCAAAGGTACCGTTAATACGTAAGTGCCAATATATAATTATAAAAAAAAACGAGGCATTACAGAAAAAATGCACTGAAATTCATTTTTAATATAAACGTAATATGTAATTACAGAAATATAAGATATAATATAGAAAAATAAATACATAATACAAAAAAAATAATACATAATTACAGAAAAATACTTACACTGAAATTCATTTTTAATTACATAATACTTAAAAAATAATGCATAATGTAGAAAAATTATATATAATATAGAAAAAAATACACAATTAGAAAATAGAACATAATACATAATTACAGAAAAAAAACTTACACTAAAATTCATGTTTTTTTAGTCATTTAATTATTATTATTATTATATTTATTTTCGAAATTACTTCAATTTTTGCACGAATCCGGAAATTTAGAACTAAACGAAATCACGATGGCGGAAATCGGTTTTGCTACTTTTTACTTGTTATGAAAAGAAAAATTTCCTCGACGGAACATTCTATTTGAAAACGATAATTCACTCTTTAAAAAAAAAATTCTTTTCAATAGAAGGATTTTCCTCATTTAGCGAGCAAAAGATAAAAGTAAAATGGTATATTTGTGTCTTTTTATCCAGGTGATTATGGTTTTATGAAATCAATACTTAAATCGAATATTATTTCTCCTTTATTAGGTTTACAATAATAATATTTTCTTTAAATATGATTTTCTGTGGATTTTTTTTTATTGTAAATCAAAAAAATTCGAAATGAATTTCCATTATTAAACTCAAAATCATTTTCGCATTATTAAAAAATTAAATCAAATATTGAAAATAATTAAATATTATTATGTGATCAAGTGTTTGCCAGCTGCATTAGAAAGAAAAAAAAATCAAGTATTACAAAGCATTATTGGCTTAAAAATTATTGAATATTATGTTTTAAAACATTTTTTTTTTTTGAAAATTAAAGGATATATTATACAATATTACAATAAATATTTAAAGTTATGAGTCACATGTACAAAATAGTACAGATTTAAGAATTTGAAAATGACTAGATTAATTGATATAAAAAAATATGAAAGCATTAATTTTGCTCATTGTCTTCAGAAAATAATTTTTATTCTAATTCTATGCCAGTAAAATAATCTTCGTATTAAATTTAAGCCTAACTCTTTTCATTTGAATAAGTTGAGATTTATGAATTCCAGTTTGATATAAAATTGAATAGCAATTTAAAATTAATAAAATGAATAAATAAATTTAACAATTTTTTACATAAATTTGATTAATAAAATTGTATTATTACAATTCAAGTCAAAAAGTTTGTAGGAAATTTAAAATAAGGATTACTTTTATGTTCAACTTAAATTTTAGTTCCAGGTTTTGTATTTCAGTTCTGTTCGTTTAATTTTTTGCATTTTTTATATTTCTATTTTTTTATATATTTATATTTCTAATTTTTCTATTATATTCTAATTTTTTTTTTTTTTACATGTTTTGTTTTTTCTATTTTTCTTTAAATTACTTTTACAAACGTAAATATAGTCGAACAAAATATTTATTTTATTGAAAATTTATTGGGTTTAAATAAATTCAATAGATCAAAAAAGACAGTAATTAGACAAAAAAAAAAAAAAAAAAATGTAATTTCATAATATTATGTAAAATTTTTTACGTAAACAAGGCTGATAAAGATATATACATTGCATGAAAAGATATTTTTTTACAATTCCATAATTTATTTAAACATAATTTAATAAATCATTGCTTTCTTTTTATTTGAATGTCAGAAAAACTTTTTATTATTTGTTAAAAAATATCAATGCATTTAAAAAATTTCTTCCTAAAAATATTGCTTCAAAATATTTCTAAGCCCATCACTATTTATTTCAAAGGCTTTTTTAATATTTAAACATTTAAAAAAAATATTAGTATTTTTATATTACAGAGTAACTATCAAAACTTTTTGTATTATTTTAAAAACGATTATTTCATTTAAATTTGAAAACATTATTACTAATTGGACCTTAAATTCATTGCTAAATACTTAAAAGGATTTTAATAATGTTGGTATTTTATATTGCAGTATTGTTAAACAGTGACACGACGTCCTGTATTACGATTATTATTCCTAATTAAGCCTTAAATTTTTTATTAAATATTTAAAAGGCTTTACGGTATTTAAAAATTTTAATAATGTTGATATTTTATATTGAAATATTGTTAAATAGTAACATGGCAACGTTCTGTATTTACTTTCAGACGATATTATCACATAGCAATAATTATTTATTTAAATAGTATTTTTACACTATGTTTATTTACAATAGTGAGCCATTACTAAACAATATTTTCATTTATTTTGGATTATAATAGTGTGATATGTAATACAATTTGTCGTTAAATAAACATTGTTTTGCTAAATTTTATGATCATAAAAGGTAGAAATTTTAAAAGATTTTTTCGTTGTGTCATGTAAGAAGTAATTATAAATAGTTTCGCATGGAATTTATAGTTAACCGACAGAATACTAGTTGTTATGATTAGAAAAAAAATTCTGCGCGTACATTTAGCTTATAAAATATATTTAGTATAATTATTTTTCTTTTCTCCATGAGGTAGATTAAAGTTGTGGTAAAAGCGCAGAACAGGGCCGTTGGAATTTGGCGTCAAAAATTCTTTTCGCAAAGTCCGCCAAATAATAGGTTGCTGTTGCAAGTGAAGTGAAATGCAAACAATACATGTGGCGATATATAGCTTAGTTGGCTCTACAAAAAAAAAATCGCCAAATCCCAATGGGCTCCTATTTTGTTTGGCCAGAATACCCAATACTCCTATTTTGCGATTTGGTACAGGGCCGTTGGAATTTGGCGTCAAAAATTCTTTTCGCCAAAGTCCGCCAAATCATAGGTTGCTGTTGCAAGTGAAGGGAAATGCAAACATTACATTTGGCGACATATAGCTTAGTTGGCTCTACAAAAAAAAAAAAAAAAAAAAATCGCCAAATCCCAATGGGCTCCTATTTTGCGATTTGGTAGAAAAGAAAAACAAAGTAGATATGGAATTAGTTTTCAGCAAATTTTTTTCGGAAACTTTTTTTTTTTTTTATTTAAATAATGAAAAAAGAAACGCATTAAGATATGACAAATTTTTAACAGTTAAAAGTATTTATTCTCATAATCGTTAGTCATACTTTATAATCTTTTATGTTGGTAGATATAGTCATATTTATAATCAATAAGTCTCTATATTTAACATGTGATGTAACATGCTAACAATGCGGATGTAAAACATGACATTGATTTTTATTTTGTTTAAAAAAAAATCTGCCATTATAACATTAGTAATCGTTACGTTAAGAAACGTACTTAAAAAAAAAACTGCACTTAAAATGTTCAGTGACATCTTTTATGGAACTCCAAATAGAAGAAACTGTTATTTAGGATATAGAAAAATATATGAATATGAAATATATATTTTGCAACTAAATAATTCTTTACTTTCAAAACTTATTCGCGAAAATTTTCTATCCTTATTTCTATTTTTAAAGTCATTGCATAATATATATTAATAAGCATACTTTTTTAGATATTGAAATTTTTTTTTTTTATAATATATTATTTTTATATTTGTTACGTATAATTTTATTTGTACAATAACAGGAGAAAGCTACAAAGTAATACGTATTTAAAAAGTATTTAATTATTTATACAATTATACATGATTAAATACTTTTAAATAAAAGTAGTTAAAAGTATATATTTAAGTGTTTATAAGTATTTATAATCTACTAATCTCTATATATTCAAATATTAAGTATCTATAATATATATATATTTTATAATATTTATATATTTTATAATATATATATATTTTTATATATTATAATATTTATATATTTTATAATATATATATATTTTTGTAATCTACAAAGCTTTTTGTAATTGACATGAAAATAATTTTTTAAATTTCGTCTTATATATATATAAGTTTAAGAATTTTATTAGATATGCTTTCAAAGAATAATTATTTTATTATTGAGTAATTTTTCAAACTGTCTCACGAATATTAGGCATACTTTTATAGAAATTGAAAATTTTATTTGTAATACTAGTTGACCCGGCAAACGTTGTTCTGCCATATACATTATTTCTATAAAATATTTTTTTAGTTAAATAAAAAAAAACTAACTTACTATAAGTGTGTGGAAATATGGTTATGATTGGAAGAGGAATGGAACGTTGCACACAATAACGGCGTATAAAATGATAATACACTAACCATTTATTTATTTCATCATTTATATTTTATTAAATTAATAAATATATTTTAAATTACATTATATAATAGCTGTATATGCATCAGAAATAGTTATTTACATATTTACTACTAATTATGGCAATTAAAAAATAATCAACATCAATCTCTAAGTGCAATGGAGTGTACTATATTTTTGGTTAGTCCGTCTTTAGCCAACACAAACAAACTGGATGGTTTACCCACACGCGAACATTCCACGTATAGTTGTCCGATGGAAAAACATGGTGTGCCCAAATCTAAGCCACAAACAGACATCGTTTGGCCTTGCGACTTATTGATTGTCATTGCGAATGCCAATCTAATTGGAAATTGAATACGTTTGAATTCAATTAGCACATCTGTGGGAATCATAGGGATTCGTGGCAGCAATATATTTTCGCCTCGGTACTTGCCATTCAAAATGCTGGTTTCGATAAGTTTTTCATTAAGTTTTTAATGACTAATCGTGTTCCATTGCACAGCCATGGTGGGTTCAAATTACGAATCAAAATAACCGGAGATCCAACCTTCAATTGTAAATGATGCGGTGGCATGCCTGGTAAATCAATGAATTCAAAACTCAATTGGATAATTTACAGCTTCATTGGCATCGCAAACTTTATCGGTAGATTTGTATGACACCAAGTTCCCTGGCAACAACTGTTGTATCTTGGAATTTAAACCATTGACGTCTACACTTTTTTGCTGCCAAAATTGCTCTTTCTGCCAACCAATCAAGATTTTGGAATTGTGTGCATACATCGGGAAATATGTGGTCGATGAGATTATTTTGCGAGTCGATGATTGTGCAGAAATCTGTCGGAAATTTTATACATCCAGTATTTTCATGTACAGCAATTTTTTCCATCGCCATTATCTAATAGTTGTTTTGAGAATGTTTTACAGCGGATGGATCTTGAAGCATTTGAACGCGCATGCTTACTTTTAGTTGTCATTTTTCACCATTACGCCACAGTGACGATGATTTTAAGCAAGCGTTGATCTCATCAGCGTACGTTGAACGTGGAATGGCAGGAAATGTTTGCCTGAAATCACCTGAAAGGAGTAACAGAGTGCCGCTAAATAGTTTGTCGTTATAAGTTTATGCTTTCGAATTGCAAATAACACTTACTTTACTGGAATCTCAGATTCAACAATAAAGTAAATTACAACACAATTACACCTGAAGTTAAACGCATAACAGCCATCTTTATTTTTCTTAGAACAATAATAAAGTTGCCAATTTTGTAATTAAATATTAACGCACGCTACACGTGTAAATATAATTTAATGCTACACGTGCAAAGAATATAATACAGGTAAAAGCAACGGCCGTTGTTGGGCGAGTTCACAAACACGTGTTGATTTAAATAAGATCATTTAATTAAATAAAAGTAAAAAAAATGAAGCCGATTAAAGACTTTAATTTTTTTTTAGCACACGTGCTGTAATGTCATGACTAAGAAATTAAAAAAAATAACACTACATTGTTTTACGAAAGAAATTTTAAAAAATATTTGGGGTAGACCACCCTTATCACTTAGGGGTTTAAAAAGAAGATTACGACCGATTCGCAGACCTACCAAATATGCACAAAAATTTTCATAAGAATCGGTCGAGCCACAGGAGTTTGGCAACAAACACTGTGACACGATTTTATATATTAGATAGAATTTTATTTGTACAATAACAGGAGATAGTTACAAAGTAATGCATATTTAAGTATTTATAATCTACAAAACTTCTGTAATTGACACAAAAATAACTTATTTTTAAAAATTTCTTCTTAAAGTGCTATATACTTAAAATATAAATTGCAATATTTTAATAATATCGATTTTAATTTGTTCAATATATATATATATTTCAGAGTTTTATTAGATATGTTTTGAAAAAGAATTATTAGTTTAATAATACAATTTTCAAACTGTCACACAATATTAGGTATACTTTAATAGGAATTGAAAATTTTATTTGTAAAATATTATTTTTATATTTGTATATTAACAGGGAGAAAGCTGCAAAGTAATACTTTAGTAATATTTAGTAGTAATATTTTAGTATTTATATTCTACAGAGCTTTTATAATTGACATAAAAATTAATTTTTAAAAAATTTCCTCTTAAATGTTTATATGCTAAAATAAAAATTTCAATATAATAATATCGATTCTAATTTATAACAATAACTGCATAGATATATTCATAATATATACCGCATATATTAAATCAGAATCTTCTTAGATATGTTTTCAAGAGTAATTATTTTATAATTGAGTAATACAACTTTCAAATTTACAAGAATATTTATTTTTTCTCATAAACCGTTTAAAACCTGATTATTTCTAATATTTTTTACTACTTATCTCAACCAGTAGCTGAAGTTTGAACTCATCAAACCGCAGATTATTTATCACATTGATAACCAAATAATAATATTAATAATAAAAAGAAATAAGTCTAGTCACGGTTAAATTCGGGTTTGATAAAAAAATATATAGCGATTAAACTTTTCACATATTTATTTTTATTTTTTATTTTTTGCCCGCATCTGTGCTTCGAATAACAAGCGACCCAAGCATCGCTCAAAGCGATCAGTCTGGCTCAAGTATCGGAATCTACCGGTAGTTAGAAAAATGGCTTTTTTGTTCCCCAAAGAGTTGTCCGTTGTGTACGTGATGGTGGGTTTGATCCCGGAATTCCTGCTTGGACTCTTGGAAGGCATCAGGTATTACCTGACTCCGAAGCGTTTCAGGCATAGGAAGGATATCTCAGGACAAACGGTTTTGATTACGGGTGCGGGCAGCGGTATAGGAAGACGAATGGCCATAGAATTCTCGAAACATAAAGTCTGTTTGGTGATGCTGGATCTGAACAGGAAATCTTTGCTGGACACCGAAAAGCTCTTAGACCCGGGCACGTCGACCTTCATCTACGAGTGTGATGTTTCCGACAGGAGTAGGGTGTACGAGCTGGCGGGAATCATCAGGGATGAGGTGGGGAAAATCGACATTCTGGTGAACAATGCCGGCGTTGTTTGTGGCAAAGGACTTCTCCATATTCCCGATGAGATGATTGAGAAAACTGTGCAAGTGAACTCCCTGGCACATATCTGGGTAAGATGATGACATTTCATTATTCTTGAGAATAGGGTTAAAATTTGCAATAATTTTAGAATG
The DNA here is from genome assembly GCA_021605095.1 of Caerostris extrusa. Taxonomy (NCBI): domain Eukaryota; kingdom Metazoa; phylum Arthropoda; class Arachnida; order Araneae; family Araneidae; genus Caerostris; species Caerostris extrusa. The sequence goes on along the minus strand of BPLR01000860.1, from coordinate 16,158 downwards.
ATTTAAAAACAACGTTAGAAAATAATTTAGGTATACATAAATTAATATATTTAACAAGATGTGGCCAACCCGCTGCCACCTTGAACATTTTTCCGGCCGGTGAGATTACAAAACTTTTACAAAATGTATTTATTTTATGATGGCCAAAGTAGTGAAAACCAATGCAGTAAAAAAAACACATTATGTGTGCATCGATATATTCAAAAATGAACTGTCGAAATGATGAGAAAAATTAACTTAGATTTTAAAATAATATTCTTGCGAATATAGAACAGATATTGCCTGTTTCATTTATGAGTTTACAAATATGAGTTTACAGAATAATTAAATTATAGTCTGCGAAATCATGTTCCTCGCGCATCTTGGAACATCTAATATAACAGGTTCTATGTTTCAATTTAAGTGACCATCCCTAGATACGCGCAGTTGATTATTGATAGCAGAGCAAACCAGACTCTCAGTTGCAGTTGTTAGCGCTTTTGGTTCAACCTATACCTGCGAATCTTTTTTTTTTTTCCTCGAAAATGAAATTGACCCAACACAAAACACGCTCAAACATAATGGATACTATCCTGAAACACCCATTACGATGTGCCGATATTCAAATTGTGATCGATTTGTAAAAAGCTAGGTGAAAGATTGGAGAAACACATATCGCACTAGTAAAATAAATATTTTTTAATGATTTCCCTTTTTTCATTTCGTTTATACACATTTTTTTTTTTTTATATTTCATTTTGACTGTTCTATATTTCTTTACAATGTGCGTTTAGTATCATTATTGATATATTATCTGTGTTTACATGTAAGAATAATAGTAAACACATTAATTATGTTTCAATTTTCACTCCAAAGAATGTCTGAAGTGGGTCTAAATCTAATATGGAGATATATAGTTATAGTTATATGCGGTCCACTGAGTTATGATGCATTTCTAAAGTGGCCCGCAAGATTATTTGGGTTGGCCATTACTGCAATCGAGAATATATATTTTTTTTTTTTCTAGAATTTTTATAATTAAAAAATCGAAAATGTGAATCTCTTAAGTGTCAAACTTCGTGCTGTTCATTTTATTAAAAAAGTCTCCATTCGAAATACAATTATAGCAAAATTATGTTGAGAAAGATCTGTGTTTCGTTGTTCGCGCACCTTAATCTTTTTTCAACATCGACCTCAAAGCAGTTAGACAGCGCCTTGTGATAATCACATTCTGCAACATGCATCAATTCTTCTGCAAAAAACAAGGAAAAGGAGGATTCTAGATTCACTTCCGGTCACGGTCACAGCGGTGTGTGGCAATGCTTCCATTCTCTCACGTGCTTCTCGTGACCTGGGAAGATACTGCCTCGTTCGTTGCGACACACAGTGGCAACTATTTTTTCGCATTTCGTATTAAAAATTAATTTTTTTCTTTCTTTAACATTAATTAAATACAGATTCCTTTTGAAAATTATTTATCATTTGAGTGACGATTTATTAATTGATCCTGCTTCACTCTATATGCTTTGAAGAATCGTATTAATAATCAATCAAAATTAATTGTATATTTCTGTAATTGTTCTTTGTCCTGCAATCAATTTAAGTTTTTAATGTCGAATATATATATATATATATATATATATATATATATGCATACATACATAGCATATACACTCAAGAGCCAAAACATTATGACCACCTGTCAATATCGAGTTGGCCCACCTTTGGCGCGCAACACAGCTTCAACCCGCCTTGGCATGGATTAATACCACCACTTAATACCAGTTAAATACCACTTCCATGTCATTCAGGCGAGTTCATTGCAAAATGTAGTGGTGGTCATAATGTTTTGGCTCTTGAGTGTACATGTATATGTATTGAATAATGGATTAAAAAGTATTTTATTCAATTTTTTCTTCGTTGTTATTGCATACTATTACACCATATAGGGCAGAGCTAGCCTAGATGTTAAATGGCAATCAAGTAATTTGGTTTATAATTTTTACAATATTTATTGCCGAAAACATGTTCCGTATTAAAATTGCGCTAAAAAAGTAGATGTGGTTGTTAGATAATACATTAAAATCTGAACCCTGTTTGGATGCTGATAGATATTTGTGGATGAATATTTTTATTTTTAAATTTCGAAAAGAGCAAAAATTGACCAATGAAAATCATTTGATCTATGAATTTGGCGTTTGGTTACCACAAAATCACACAAAGACTGAAATACTCATTAAATTAACACTCTATTATGCATAAAATTCCTTATTTATCCACTTGTTTATTTTATTTTTATAACAAAAAAATTTGATAAATCTATATATTTCTCTCTATATCTATCCATAATACTTTTTTACATATAATCTTTAATATGTATCCAGTTATATATGGATACGTGGATATATATTAAAGATATTTTCTTTGTATGTGTACTGCCAACAGCTTTCGAGAGTCAATGAATTCTTTCGCTAATGGAATCCACCGACAAACAGTCCACTGACAGATTGATATTAAAAAAGAGGTTTTTCCCAACAAGTTGTACAAAAAAAATGCATTATGTAGAAACGAACTCGTAAATTCGAATTGACGTCAAAGCACTTTTCAGAAAATATAATAAAATAACGCAAGTACAATCCTGTTTACGTCTTCTTCTCTTCTTACCTGTGGAAGATTCCCATTTATTCCTGACGTCAGTTCGAAACCACATTTTTCCAAGGTTCACTGGAGAAAGTTCGAGGATCCTTCAGACGAGTACGTCCGCGAGGACACAACATTCTCTACAACGAAACTCATTTGTTCATGGACTCTTCTGCATTTTCTATTTTTCTTTTTGTGTCTATTTTTTTTTCTTTTGTTTCCAGTCACGTTCTTCTTTAGATGTCTTTGACTCGTTATCGTCTGGTGAATGTAATGACTTCAACTTTGATCCATCTGTTTTTCTGTTAACATTGGTTCGAACTTGTTGTTGAATATGGTTTAAGATTAGCATTCAGCATCAAGCATACATATATATAATTATTCTCTAATTTACCTGAAATCTCTTATTTTTGCTTGTTTTTACTCGTTATCGTCTGGTGAATGTAATGACTTCAACTTTGATCCATTTACTCTTATGTAGAAAAACAAGTTCGAACCAATGTGGTTTAAGATTAGCATTCAGAATCAAGAATATATATATATATATATATAATTATTCTCTAATTTATACTGAAATTCCTTACTTTTTGCTTGTTTTTGACTCTCTATCGTCTGGTGAATGTAATGACTTCAACTTTGATCCATCAATTTTTTTTTTCTGTGGAATTTTATACAGCTGTAAAAATAAATTCAAACCAATGTGACAAAAAATTAGCATTCAGTGTCAAACATACATGTATATATAATTATTTTTTCTTTAATTTACACTGAAATCACTTATTTTTGCTTGTATTTAACTCGCTATAGTCTGGTAACGTCCAACTTTGATCCATCTGTTTTTCTGTAGAGTTTTATACAGCTGTAAAAACAAATTCAAATCAAAGTGGTTTAAGATGAGCATTCAACGTCAAACAAATATATATATAATTATTCTCTAATTTACTCTGAAATCCCTTATTTTTTTGCTTGATTGTCTTTGATTCTCTATCGTCTGGTGAATGCAATGACTTCAACTTTAACCTGTCTTTTCTGTAGAGTTTCATACAGCTGTAAAAACAAGTTCAAACCAAAGGTAGTATAAGATTAGAATTCAGCATCAAGTAAATATATATAATATATAATTTTTTTTCCCTATATATTACACTGAAATCCCTTACTTTTGCTTAATCAAAGTTACTAAACATTTTTGATGGATGGAAAAAAAATTGTCTTAACTAAATTAAAAACTGCTTTATTCAATTCGATGAAGTTATGTTTATTTTTTAAATTGCAACCAGATAATTTCTTCTTGGGTGTGAAAAAGATTTGTTTTATAACTACTGAAACAAATTTTTAGTGTTCCTATATATATATTATATAAATATTTTAGTATTTATGTTATAATATTTATTAGTAGTATTTGTATATAATATATCAGTATATTATGCATAATATTATAATATATATATGCTGTAATATATCTAAATGAAGAGAACGCAAATATATAATGATATTAAAAATGTCTTACAATTCATCTTTGATTATGATTTTCTAATTTATTAAACAGTATATAAATCTGACAGTTTTAAGCGAACACACGAACGTCATTTAAGTTCTGTAAATACTGCCTTTTTGTATATAGTTAAATTTACAAATCATTTACATCTAAATATTCAAATTTAGAAAAAATAAATTCTAAGAGTTAAATATGTTTGTAGACAATTAAGGGATCTATTTTAATGCGTTTATTTTTTTTATTTAGAAAATATTTTAAATTATGTGTTGTATATAAAAAATATTTTCAATGAAAATTATGGTCAGTGTATCTTTATACATAAACTTGATTTTTTTTTTTGTTATATACAGGGTGATTATAATTAAAGTCCCACTTTTAAAATGCTGTAAAAAAAGAATCACTCTTCACAATAAGTTCAAATTTGAACTGAAGATACTTGAAGAAAGGGGAAACGGTATGGCATCAAAAGAAGTTCTACCGATTTTCCCATCCAATTTGGGATGAACCTTGCCGTGGTGGATGTTCTTTCCACTAACAGTGTCACAACTGTTCAATGACTCGGAAGTCATTTATTCCGTCATACAACCAAGCACATTGAACACTGCAGTTGGTTTAATGTGCAACTCATGCCAAATACGTTGTCATTTCGATTCAAAAATATCGCAGGCAGCCGATTTCACTTTCTTATGCCGCTTACAGCGCCATCTATTAATACACTTTGGAACTTTTTTTGATGCCATACCATATACCCCTTCTTCAAGTATCTTCAGTTCAAATTTGAACTTATTTGAAAGAATGGTTCTTTTTTTTACAGCATTTTGAAAGTTGGACTTTACTCATTTCACCCTGTATATGCATTCAATTAATAATACTTAATTTCTGATATTTTAATTTATAAATTAGAGTTATTTTGTAATGTCAAATATCTGTTCATTAATGTGATTTAATCTTCAAAATATTTTTTTTTTTATCTTTACATTTATCTTTATCTTTAAACTTACGTTTAAAAAAACAATTCAGCAATTTCCCACACAATACTATTTTCTTTTTTTCACGTTCTTTTATCTTTTCACTGACAGTTTCAGCAAAAAAAAATTTTTAATAATAACCTTGAAAGAATTAATAAAAACCTCTCAAAATACTGAAGCTTGTCACCAGGAAGTCAAATAAACAGATAAAAAAAAAACTGTATAAATTGGCGAAAAATGAAATCTTTTTTTTTTTGTGTGTATGTGTTCGAAAAGTGTCTTTTGATCAAAGATCACTTCATTGAATAAGGATCAAGGTTGTCGAGTTTAGATGATTTAAACTGTAAGAAACGCGTTTGTATAAAAGTAATCACATGTTTCTTTGAAATTATTAAATGATTATCACCGCTTTCTTTTTGATTCTTGCACAAATTTATTTCTTTTATTTGAAGACGGAAGCTCCATTGATTGACTGTCGCGCGACCTTGTATAAATCAAGTTTAATTATGAAAATAGGATTTAGATTATAAAATAATCAATTCTTTAGATGAATGTGTGTGTTACATATAAAAAAAATGATGAAATATTTCTACTCAATTTAAGTTTTGATGTAATATTTATTTTTAATTTAAAAAATAATGTTTTCATACTAAAGATGTTTCCTTTCGTAGAATATTTGTAATTTTACTTTTGTTTTTGAATATTTTCAATCATAAATATTATTCCTTGATAAAATAACGTGAAAAGCAGTTTATAATTTAGATAAGATGCATAATTTATATGTCTATTAAGAATAACGTGAATTTCTTCACAAAATAACGTGAAAAGCATAGTTTATAATTTAGACATGCATAACTTACTTTTATATAAAACAAAAACTTTATATTATATGTCTATTATATGTTATTTTATATTATATGTCTATTATATGTTATTTTATATTATATGTCTGTTCAGAATAACTTGAATTATTCCTTCTCAGTGAAAAACATAATTTAGGTGAGATATATTATAACTTAATTTATATAAAACAAAAACTTTATAATATATGTCTGTCATTATGTATATAATGTTCCATAGTTAATATAAGTAATTCTGTAACATAAATAATTTAGTAATTTCTGGTTTAAATGATTAAACTAAATTACCACTGCACTCTTTCATAAGAAGCCAATGCATTTATCTTCTGATGTTAATTTTGTGTGTGTGTGTGTGTATGGTTTTAAGGATTATACGTGAAAAACAGGATTCTTAATATTTTTATTTATTAAATTAAAATTATTATTATTTTTATTTTCAAATGCACTAGATTCGTTCGTGAAATGCGGAACACAATGAAATTTTCTTTAAAATGATTTAAGATAGATTTCATTATGTTCAAGTTTGAAAAAGACCCCAATTCGTAAACTTTTTATACTTAAAGTCTTTTGTTAATTGATTTGGTAAATATAAAAAATATAATATTTTTCATAAAAGTTTTGCAAAAAAAAAAAAAAAAAAATCGTAACAAGCGTAAAAAAAAATCAAGCTAAACATTTGCAGCTACTCTGAATGTGATTAAACTATGGAGATGACTCAGTCAGTTTTGCATTAATTATGACATTTTTACTGTAGATGTGATTCTATCATGATTGTGGTAAATCACGACAGATTTTTTTGTATAAAATATCGTTCCAGGTTGTATAATTTATTACACCATTTAGAAGTATGTTAGTGGCATAATTTATATATAAAACTGTTAGATCTTCTATTTTATTAAACAAAAAAGATTTCAATAACCAGCCCTGTCAACACCTTCTGTCTACTGGCAGAATTCGAAAAAAAGCCTTCGTTTTGAAGACAGGAGATGTCTTTTTTATGGGGTAGGGATGACAGTCCTTCTCTCAACAGTCATATTAAACCGGGACCTACGGTTTAAAGTGGATTACGAACCACTACAAACATCCACGGCACCAACAGGACTCGAACCCGAAAGTCACTCGGCCATCAGGCCCCAAGCATATATACTCTAAAATAAAAACTACCTCAAATGTTTTCTTTGACTTTTAAATTTTCTAGTAACAGAAAAAACTTTAACTCAAAATGTAAGGGAGATTTCAGCAAATTAAAAAAATTATTAATATGATTAATGAAAAATAAGTATTACAAGAATAAGAGAAAATCAAATTAAACCATTTTCAATCACCTGGATTTTTGTGAAATTAGAGAGATGACTCAGACATTTCATCACTTTTATTTCAGAATGATTTTATTGTCACTGTGACAGGATGTGATTCGAAAATTTTAAAAAACAATGTGATTTTGTAGTTGTCGAATTAAGCTAGACAGAAACCATTGATTTCTACAATAAATAAATAAAAGGAAATTATGCACAAAGGTCAAATAAAGCAACATGACTTAAGGCAGAAGGACTAGAATTTCATCTGACTCCCTGCAATCCGTGCAGTGCTGTGGGTAAAAGGTGCAAAATGTTGAGCATATCGTTTTTAAGTTTACCCATGCTGAAATAGGACCTAATGGCCGAGTGACTAGAGCTTGGGGTCACAGACTTCGGGCTCGAGTCTCGGCGATGCCATGGACGCCTGTAGTGGTTTTGGAATCCACTTTAAACCGTAGGGTGGCCTGATGGTCAATTGGCTAGCGCTTTGACCTTAGTACCATAGGTTTCAGGTTCGAATCCTGGCGGTGTCATGGATGTTTGTGAGTGCTTCGCAATTCATGTTAAATTGTAAGTTCCGGTCTAATTAGACCAAAGTGTGGAAAAAAGGACGGTAGAGCCTCAAAACAAAACAAATCTATTAAACCGTAGGTCCCGAACGGATATGACTGTTGGGAGTAGGGCTGACAACCCTGCTCCCTAAAAAAAGAATATCTCCTGTTCGAAATCTGCCAGTAGGACAGACGGCTTTGACTCACCATAACTCACCATGGGAGTTAGTTTATGCTGAAATCGATTAGAAAGAATGTTCCCCCCCCCCCAAAAAAAAAAAAAAAAATCTTCGCATTCTTAAGGAATATTGGCCTGTTGACTTATGTCATTTGAATTACGTCACAAAACCTCCTTTTTTCAGCTTTTGTTGAATTCGTGAATTCTTGTCGGTATGATTAGTGGGTATCTCTATACTCACTTTCTTTGTACATTGTGATAAAGTAGTGTATTTTATTCTTTAGAATGAATGTTTTTATTATTTCTCCTTCTAAACTTTTTCCATATTAACTTCACATGCTTATTTTATTTTATTAATTACTATTTTTTCCCTTATTCCATCTTATGTGTATTGCGTATTGTTAAATTGTATCTAAACATTTTATGAATTTTGCTTGTTCATATAAAATTAGTGTTAGACTTACGTGATACACGAGGAGATTATATTGGGTTAAATATTTAATTATTTCTCCCATTAAAAATTTCTTTTGTACATTAACTTGATATGCTTATTTTATTATTATTTTATTTTATTTATTTATTTATTCCCCTCATTCTGTCTCATGGGTATTGCGTATTTTTATAATGTATCTAAACATTTATTCTTCTAAGATTCGTGTTATACTTGTGGGCTATACGAGGAAATTTCATTGGGTTAAATATTTCATTATTTCTAGCTCTAAAATTGTTTTGTATATTAACTTTATATGCTTCTTTTATTATTATTATTTTATTTATTACTACTTTTTTCCCCACATTTCATCTTATGTGTATTGCGTATTGTTAAATTGTATCTAAACATTTTATGAATCTTACTTGTTCATGCAAGATTCTTGTTATACTTGTGGTATAGGTAGAGATCATATTGGATTAAATAAATAAAAAAAAAAAAAATACTTCATACGTGCATTAACTTTACTGGTGATTTAAGATATCGTTTCTGTTTCAGATGTGCAAAGCATTCTCCCGGACATGATGGAATCAACAAGGGGCACATAGTGTCCATCGCCAGCTTGGCGGGAGTGAGCGGTTTGCCCAACCTGACGGACTACTGCGCCAGCAAGTTCGCCGCCGTGGGTTTCATGGAGTCCCTCAAACTGGAGCTGGTTGCCCAAAAACTGGACGGAATCAAGCTGACCACAGTGTGCCCATCTCTCATTTCGACGGGCCTCTTCGAAGGCACGAAACCTCCGTAAGTAACCCCTTTTAACTTCGTCTGACACTGTATAATCGAAAAGTGTTGTCTTCCAATATGACAATGCCAGGCCTCACATGGCTTTAAGGACGAAGTAGCTCCAGGCTCTTGGTTATGAAGTTTTATTACATCCACCATACTCAACCTGACCTGGTACCATCTGACTACCTCTTGTTCCACCCGATGCAAAATTTTCTCAAAGGAAATAAAATTTCGTAATTTTCACGATATTCAGAGGTCAGTGGTAGATGTCTTGGCTGCAAAGGATAGGATCTGTTACACATCCGGCATAAATGACCTTGGCAGTGGTCAATATTTCATTAATTATGAGCTTAAATATAAGAAATTAAAATCTCTTCAAAAAATGGCATAACTTTTTTTCCAACCTACTGTATTGTTTTGAGTGATAATACTTTAAATACGATGGAATTTTATCTGTACGTATGGTATATGGAATAAAAGAACATTATTATGGTTTGAAGAACACTCTATGTTAATCATGATTTCTTACTTGAATAGAAGATTTATCTGCTATTTTTCTCCTTATTTTATTAAAATAAAAAGAAAAAAATAAAACAGAAAGAAGATATATGCATATCAGCTAAAATATAATAAACGGCTGGGCCGGTTACGGCGGTTACTTATAAAATTATTCAATAATTTCTCAATTATTTTGTTTAAGTTTTATTTTAACTGAATGCTTTGCGTAATTTAAAAACATATATATTACTACAAAAACTGTTATTTTCAATTTAATATCTGGTTAACGACCTGTTTAAAATTTCAATTTCATTTTTATGTAAAACTGATTTGTAGCTATTTTTCAAAGAAAAAAATTTTAATAAGCATTATGTATAAAAAAAAAATTCGTGAAAGTAACTTAAAAAAACATGCATATAAATTCTAAACGATTTTATAAAAAAACATGTAAAAGAAATTTTAAAACATTAATATACATGAACATAAATTCCAAATGATAATATAAAAAAATCTCGTGAAAAATTTAAATAAAACTATGAAATTTAAATAAAACAATAAGAATAGCTCGTGAAAGAAATTTAAATAAAACAATAAGAAAGGCTCGAAAGAAATTTAAAAAATTGAAAGTGATCCTGGACATCGCTGACCCTCTCTGCCCAAAACAATAACCATATATCTTATGGGTAAAAATGAAATTTTAAATCTCTTTATTACTCACTGTATCCATATTCAAAAAATTATTTATTTATTAATAAATAAAATCTGCCATTGGTTAGTTTCAATGTATTGAAATATTTTTGACTTTAGTAATCGAAGAATTTATTGAAGAAAAAAATTTTTAGCAAATAGTGGAAAAAAATCCTGCAAAAGTATGCTAAAATAATTATATACAATTACATCATTTTGCTGACTTTACTTTTTTTCGTGTAACTATAATAGAAGAAAAATTAAAATCTTTTAATATAACTTCCATTACTGATTGTAAGAATTTTTAAAGATTCCGTTAATACATTTTTAACAATTATTTCAGCTTGACTGTTCTGATGACACCAGAATACGTGGCAGGTGAAATTGTTAATGCAATTCTAGAGGAAACAGAATTTGTTATTCTTCCTCGATGGATGTACATCATAATCCTTTTCAAATGGTAAATATCTATTCAATTTTAATTTTTAAAGAACACAATTTCAGTAAAATGTAGCAATTTTAACAAAAAATGGAAGGCCAAAGATATGAAGCACTCTTTAAAAAATATATTTATATCGACACTATTCTAAAATAAATAAAATTTTATAATCACCAGCATAAACAAATGGCATACATAAACGTTTTCTGCAAACGATTTTTAAACTCAATTTGATATTCTTACGAATGTAGAATGTTTCTTTGCTTAACGAACTTCATTTAGAATAGCAAAACGATTTATTTTAGATTATTATTATTATTTATTAGATTATTATGATTTAACGAATTTCATTTAGAATAGCAAAACGATATATTTTTAGATTATTATTATTATTTATTAGATTATTCTGATTTAACGAACTTCTTTTAGAATAGCAAAACGATTTATTTTAGATTATTATTATTTATTAGATTATTCTGATTTAACGAACTTCATTTAGAATAGCAAAATAATTTAACTGATTTATCATTTAAATTATTTATTTTAAATTATTATTATTTATTAGATTATTATGATTTAACGAACTTCATTTAGGATAGCAAAATAATTTATTTTAGTTTATTATTATTTATTAGATTATTATGATTTACCGAGTTGCATTTAGACTAGAAAAACGATTTATTTTAGATTATTATTATTTAAAATTCTGATTTAACGAACTTTTTAGAATAATAAAACGATTTATTTTTAAATTATTATTATTTATTAGATTATTCTGATTTAATGAACTTTCATTTAGAATAGCAAAACGATTTATTTTTAGATTACTATGATTTAACGAATTTCATTTAGAGTAGCAAAACGATTTATTTTAGAATATTCTTATTTATTAGATTATTATGATTTAACGAACTTGTTTTTAGAATAGCAAAACGATTTATTTTTAGATTATTATTATTTATTAGATTATTATGATTTAACGAACTTCATTTAGGATAGCAAAATAATTTATTTTTAGTTTATTATTATTTATTAGATTCTGATTTAACGAACTTCATTTAGAATAGTAAAACGATTTATTTTAAATTATTATTATTTATTAGATTATTATGATTTAACGAACTTCATTTAGGATAGCAAAATAATTTATTTTAGTTTATTATTATTTATTAGATTATTATGATTTACCGAGTTGCATTTAGACTAGAAAAACGATTTATTTTAGATTATTATTATTTATTAGATTATTCTGATTTAACGAACTTCATTTAGAATAATAAAACGATTTATTTTAAATTATTATTATTTATTAGATTATTATTCTGATTTAATGAACTTTCATTTAGAATAGAAAACGATTTATTTTAGATTACTATGATTTAACGAATTTCATTTAAAGAAAACGATTTATTTTAGAATATTCTTATTTATGTGATTAACGAACTTATTTAGAATAGCAAAATTTTATTTTAATTATTTGTTAAATTTTTTATTTTTAGACTAGCAAAACGATTCATTTTAGATTATCATTAATTATTAGATTATTATGATTTAATTTCATTTGGAATAGAAAAACGATTTATTTTAAATTATTACTATTTATTAGATTATTCTATTTAAGATGAATAGCAAAATGATTTATTTTAGTTTATTATTTTTTATTAGATTATTTGATTTTCGAATTGGACTAGCAAAACGATTCATTTTAGATTATTATGATTTAATGAACTTTAAAAAAAAAGTATTTATTTTATGACGATGTGTTAAATATGACTTAATTTTAAAAATTAAAAAATTTTTATTTGAAAGATTTAGTACCTATTTAAAATTTCGTATTTAATTTTACGCATGCAAAGAATGCCTGATTTAAGATCGACAAATATTAAAATGCTTGCATTGGAATGCAAAAAAGTATTGGAAGATCTTTTTTTAAAAAGAATTCGCCTAGGGATATTTTCTTGGATGAAAATTATTGTCATCATTTTCCTTGGCGGTTGCCATTCATAGTATTTTACTCTTTAACTGCACTCATGATTTCAATTTCTATTCATTACAGAATCGTGAAAAAAAATTATAAAAGCAATTTTATTTATCATTTAAAATCACTTAGAAATATTATCATTAAATATTGCTAAAAAGCACTTTATCTGGCGTTAGATTATCAAATGCTTAGTTTAAATATCTGACTGGATAAATGGAGCTATTCATTTCTGCATAAAAAGATTTTTTTTCAATATCTATTACGATGTTAAATATGTTTTAATCCTAAAACAATAGTATTGTATATTCATCTATTAAAAATCACCATACATTTTATCATTTTAAACGTCTATTGTATTAAAATCGTTGGTAAATTATTACTATTTAAAAATCAGAATACTTTCTTTTTAAAAATTACGCTACAAAACCGGCATTTAAAATAAAAAAAAATCCTGCAATCTATAATTTGGACTAGTTTCCTTAAGCAGTCGTTATTGAGTGTATATTTAAAATTCTAATATGTCTTCCTCTTTAGGATTCAAACTAGTTTATGATACTTTTACCATTCTTTTTCTTCCGCAACATTTATTTTCAAAAACAAGGGAAGTAATTACTTCATTTCGATTTAATTCTGATGTAATTTATAGAAAAAAAGGAAAAAAAAGCCTTCAAAAACGCCTGTTTTTCCTGATCTGCTTAAAAATTATCGAATAACACAAATACAAAAGAATAGTATTTTTAACAATACTTCAATTCGTTGAATTATATTCCTATTGCAGAACTCTATACTGCCATGTACTTTCATAACAAGGAAAAAATATATGCCAATGCGTTAATTTAACATATGTTATTAACACTAATAAGTGTTTTTCAACCTACATTTGACACAATGGGATGCAATGTGGGATTGCAAACTTCTATGAACACTTGGACACTTTTTTAGTTCTGGGTAGAACAATCTTCCTATTTTTAAACATTGGTATTGTTACAAATAAAATTAATAAAAGGATATTAGTATAAAATGCTTATTTTCTATAAAATTACATCTTTTTTTTATTAAATGGCAGATAATAATAGTCAGATAACAAAAGTGAAAAAAAAAAATTATACTCTTTTTTACTTACACACACACACACACACACATATATATATATACACATATATATATATACACACATATATATATACACACATATATATATATATATATATATATATATTATACTACTATTTACTAATAGCTAAGATTACATTTTAATGCTTACGAGGCGCATTCTTAAATGCCACTTTTATTCACAGATGTTTCCATTATTTTGATAACCTACACCTGTATGCAGATATAGAATTTTAAAAATTGACAAAATCCTTATTTCATTTTCCTATCATTGAAAATTTCTTTTCAAGGTTGTTTTTCTTTTGGTTAAAAAACTTACAACAAAGGTTATTTCATCTTTTCCTTCAAGGCAGGAAAACACCTGACAGAAATGTATATATAATGTATTATACTTATATTTTTAAAAAATGGTTTAAATAATTATCTTTCTTCCTGTACTTATACATACTATAGATTACCATTAACACTAAAAAAAATCAAAGAAAATTAATGCCATTTTAGAAACAATAAGTCCTGATGTGTTTCCTTTATTTTTAAGAGTTAAATAAATTTTTTAATCAGTTTCCCGCAACAAGAAAACCAAAGTTTCGTCTTTTATAATGGGTAGTTGTGGGTAGATTTGTTCAAAATTATCCTTGTAAATTTTTCACTCTTGATGAAGTAGAGCTAAAAACTTTGTAGTTGCAAAATAATTTGTTAAAACTTTTTTAATAATTTTTGTAGGTAGCTATTTTGAAAGTTAAATATGTGCTTTTTTTAACTAGAAAACTAATTATTGAACCTAGGTTTTGTAATAATCACTTGAAAAAATTACAATAAGTATTGCAGCATCATTAATTCAGATATGTAGCCAAAGGTTTATAAATCTTGCTAGTCAAGACACTCACGTCATTTTGTGCACACTGGCCAAATGGCATCGACCCAGTTTAACGTGGAATCCGAACCACTCACAAACATCCATGCAAACCGCAAGGATGGGTTTACAGAAGACATGTCATGACCAAATCCACCAAATGTGCATTAATGATGTCGAAAAGGATTTAAAAAGTTAATTGGAGTTAACCAATGGAGGACAAGTCACCGGATAGCCTATGGAGGAAACTTAGAGAGACAGCTTCTTGGTCTTGTAAAATAGAAATATCTGGGCTGAACTTTCTTCAGATGGTGACGATGTATTTCTAACCAAAGAGATACCTTGGAGAACTGAGTTAATAAGGCGAAGAGGGAAGACCATCCACTAGGTGGATTGAAGATGTTGAAAAGTATTTAAACATAATGGAAGGCTATTTCGCAGGGTATGGACCACATGGTGGCAACTGGAGGGACAGCCTCTACCCATAGCAGTGGCTTTAGAAGTGCTCAAGAAGAATGATTTTGTGGTTTGGTTTGTCGCTCTACGGTCATCTTGTGCACACTTTGGGCTAATTAGGCCGGGACCTACAGTTTAGTGGGATTCCGAACCACCAAACATTCATGCCCAATGCCGGGATCTGAATCTGAAACCAAGGTACAAAAGGCCAAAGTTCTAACTAATTGGCCATCAGGTAGCAGAGATGGAGAGAAGATAGGGAAATACTGATACGCATATGGAATTTAAAGATCTTGATGTTACTTCTATTAACATTCGATTTTTTATTATTTACCCTGTGCTTTATGTTATTTCCTGTCTGATCTAATTCTAATAAAATGGAGACTACATAATTTAACCCATACATTTCTAAGATATATTTCATTTTTTCTTTGTCATTTCGTGGACTTCATGCCCAGTGCAGTGGAACTGTTTTACGAAAACAGCGGACTTCTGACTTCATGGACACTTTCTGTGGTGTTAAACACCAACAACAATGGCATCCAGGCCGAAACTTTGAAAAAACCCCACCAAAAGCAATTATCACGCGAGCGTATAATCATCGATGGCAATACTTCACCGGATTTTGCTACTTTCAATACCGTTGGCGATGTTTGTTTGATACCGATTAGAAATAAAACCACGAGCTTATAAATATTGGCTTTGAGTTTATTCATCTTTCTGCTTCTTCATGTAAAATTTTTAAAACAAAGCACTGATGCATTTTTTTATCAAGTGAGTCTGCTCCTCCTTTCTTTAATTCGAAATTGCAAGAAATTTGCAGTTATTATAAAAACTATGCTTAAATATATACCAAAATTTTTATTAATAAAAATAAAGAAAATAATGCGGCATTATGCAAATGATTTTACTTTCATTTTAAAAATATGAAACTTAGCAATTTTAA